>APFE030492749.1:218243-243334 GCA_000404065.3 Pinus taeda | reverse complement strand
TTCGTTATGTTCGAGGTACAGTTCAGTTTGGCATTCATTACAGTGCCGAAGCATCTCCTTTATTGGTTGGTTTCACTAATTCCGATTGGGCTGGTGACCCTGATGATCGGAAGTCTACTGCCGGTTATGTGTTCACTCTTGGTTCGGGACCTATTTCATGGGCTTGCAAGAAACAAGTTGTCATTTCTCTTTCTTCAGCAGAAGCAGAGTATCGTGGTGCCGTAGAAGCTAGTAAGGAAGCCTGTGGCTTCGTCAGATCCTATCAGAGTTTGGCTTTCAGCAGCAGCATCTGACTACACTTTGGTGTGATAATCAAAGTGCCATTCAACTTTGCAAAGATCCAGTTCAGCATCAGCGTAGCAAACACATTGAACTACACATGCACTTCATCAGAAAGCTCATTCATGACCATGTTCTTGAAGTGCAATATTGTTCAACAGATGATCAAGTTGCAGACATCTTTACAAAGGCTCTCACAGAGGCGAAGTTTACTAAACTTCGATATATGGTTGGAGTTCAGGAAGTTGTCACTAAGGGGGGATAGGCTCTAGTGCCTCCTTCCTTCTCCTATTGTGTCATATTTGTAAATCCTTCAATCCTATCCCAAGTTGTTCTTAGGGGGGATGTTAGGATATTCCGACACATAGGAAATAGTTAAGTATAACTTGGTCTAGTATAGAGTTAGGTAAAGTGTGTTACTATGTACATTTGTAACTTACAATCTGACGGTCATGATATGTAGTGATCCGACGGTTCATTCTCTCCTCGGTATTACCGACACTTGATCCGTGGCTTAACACCCGAATGGTCCATGATCTCTATTTAAAGAGCATGGGGGGTCATTTGTAGGTTAACTATTCACGAGAGAAGCTTATGTAAATTTTCATTCTTTTATTAATAAATTTCCTGAAGTGGCCGCGTTGGCTCAGGCCGTGGACTGTTTCCCACTTTGAGGGTTTTAACCACATCAAAATACTGGTGTATTGATCTATGATCTGTTTGTGAGCGGTGTCCTTTGGTGTTCTGTCTGAGGAACTTACCTTGTAAATTCCTACATTGGGAACTGAGATGCATCTCAAGTTCCAGTTCAAGATAGTGCGATGGTCTAGGGAGCGATTCTGAAAGTGTCTTTGGCTCAAATTTGCAGCAGCTTCCAATGGATTAAGCTTCATTTTAATGAACAATAATAATAAAAGTGTGATGGAATGTCCTAAGAGGTTACTAAGCTACCAACAAGGGAATTTTGATGCTTTTGCAAATCACATGCTCAAGATATAAACTAAACCAGAGATTGACTGAAGTAGCATTTATCTACTATGCAATTGTAGAACAAAAGCGGTTTGAAAGCTTCCTGGCTAGCTTTAGACTCTGTCTATAGTTTATATAATCCAAAATAGAGCAAGTAATAGCAAAAAACCATCATCGATCCCCAGTGGAGTCACCAATTTGTTTCTAGGAAAACTAGTATTTCTAAGAAATGCTAGCCCTCTAGGTTTGGTAGCTAACCTAGAAAGAACAGTCAAAGCAATTCACTATATTTCCTATGAGTGATATATAAGAAAGAGATTATGAAAGACCAACCTGTAACTTTCGCTTGATCTCCCTCTCTTTTGGCCAATCCCGTAACTCCTCCCCGTACTTAACATGCTTGGAGAGTACCTGCACAACTACAGAAACAAAGACCTATCAAAGCATAATGATCCATCACAGCATAAACATCATAGAATCAGAAATATGATAAACAAATGAATGCATTCACAGTTAACACAATCAATTGGGAAAAATATTGAAGAACTTTATTGATAACAAGGAGAATTAAAACCCATAAGAATTCTAATCCAATGCCATCCTCCCAGCTTCAAGCCTTCTTCACCTAATGAATCAGCAAGAACATACCAACAATAACACAATGCTCTCACCTCAATACTGAAACTAGCAACACTTCCTTACAGCTCAGAATAATTCAGCCTCCTGATCTCTTGGATGAGAGATCCTTTTATAGATGATTGCAGGAGGTTGAGTCATCAATGGGGATGATGAATGCCTTTCTATTTTTAAGAATTGGTTCCATGAAAGAGGGGAATTGGAGGTGGTTTCCTAATTCCCTTGGTCATCCTTGGGCGAATTCAGAGGGGCAAGTGGCACAGGAGAAGTTTCTAGAAGTTTCCATGAGCAACCAACTCTTAAACACTCCCGGAATTTTGTCCTACCTTTCCCATTGCACCTACTAGAGGGCCAAATTGCGATGCATAGCACTTTGACAGTGCAGTACCTACTATGCATAGCACCCTAACACAAGGCTTTTAGCAATGATTCATTTTAGGCACTTTCTGGATGATTTTTGAGATGGAACTTTTGGGGAATGAGGAATTCAGATAACTTAGTTCCTTTAGGGCATAAAACAACTATTTTAGGGGTTGATGAACCCTAATACATTGACATGTGAGTAGGGGTTGATGTGCCAAAATATGTCTATAACAGCTCTCTACATGCTTGATTGAAATCTAGATTCCAATCTTTTCAGGATGACCGTGATAGTATATGTGGATGTAGTCTTCTACACTAAGACTACCCCTCGTCCTACCAGTAGAATGCAATACCTCTCCCCTTCGAGAAAGACCATAATTTCGTAGATATCTTCAATATTGATCCTTAGGGGCATCTGATCGATTATGAATGCATCATCCTCTGCACTCCAATAATGTATTAGCAACTCAAGCAATCATGTGTTTGCTTTCATATTTGTCATTTTGAAGAATTTTAGCAAGCCACATCCTCTTAAAGCATCCAAGTCATTTTGGTCCTCCAGTACATGGTTATCAATAGCACTATGCTCCCTTTCTCTCCAAGGGATGGTCATCCTGCCCAAAAAAGATGTTTCAAATCATTAGATTTATGTTTTAAATTTTTTACTCGTGCACTGGTGGGTTATCTTTTTACACAACCATGTGTAGGGCCCTCGTATACGCAGGTTACCTGTATTCAACTCGCGTGTACGCAAATTTGAAAATTTTGACATATTTTCCTATGGTCAAAACTTGGAAAAAACATCTAAAAAGTATCACAAACAATTAAAAGCATGATATAAGAGTTACCTAGAAGTTTTGGAGCGATTTGAACGGTTCAATTGGATGGAGGAAAGTTGTTTGAGTTTGTCTCCACAACTCCTTGCTCAAAACACAAATGAAAAAAATGTGATTCCAAAAGTCCTTATATAAGTTGAAAAATAAAAATTATTTTTTCAAAAGTTGATTTTTATCCTATGGACTTTTTGACCTTTTGGCTTGGAGTGTCGGGAATGGGTTGTCTTTACAAGAAATTTTGGAGACTTCTTCGAGAAAGAATTTTTGTCCCAGGACCGTAGACCCGTCATGGTAGGTATCATTTTCTTATTGGCATATAGGTTATGGAATACCACTATCCGCTGCATTTTGCATACTAGCCTCCATACTGTGATATGTTCGCCATCGGGTCGACCCCATCATCTCTTGGTTCACAAACCATTTTCAATATCTGACTTCAAAAATCTTGATGCAATGGTAGAGGCAACCTTTACATGGGCATCTTAGTTAGATCCTTGCTGACATTTGTTGCCCATGCTATTATATTGAGTAGGCTCGGAAGTCCTCTTTAGTCCCGCCATGACTTGTGCGTTGAAGACTCATTATCACTTTTCTGTGCTACTTTCTGGCCTTATACCCTAGAGGCTCCTTTATGTTGAGTTGTACCGCTGCATTGCATATTGATTATTTTCACCTTTTGGCCTTGAGCTGGCTTCACTTGGACTCGTGTTTAAGCCACTTTTTTACCATGTCTTCTGCAAAATCAACCTTGCAATCACTTAGCCTATGCAACTTGACACACCCTTTTACTCGTGGAAAGAACGTTCCTTTGAGTGCCCTTGCCCAGTTTCGTCTCCTTGCATTGACCATAGGAATATTCCCCTCCCAGGAGCTTGAACGTATGATTTTTTGACACTCGTTCTTTCCTCTGTACTATAGCATTCTTTTATTCTTTTTCAAGCTTCATACAAAAGAAGAAGACAAAAAAATTATATATTCCAAAAAAGAGCGAGAACGGGACACTATTTCCATATTTGATGGTAGCTAGAGTCAGTTGTGTCACCCTTGAACAAAGCACTCAAAAATAAGTCTTTCCTCCATCAGGATGGGCTTTAGTTTGACTTAGGAGAGCTTTAACCTTGTTATTGCGTCAGTACTCCTCCGATTGGTTACCTATTCCAATCATATGGAGAGTTTTCTTATGCCTTCTGCATGACAAACTTATACAAAGTTATCATATGTTGATATATAGTCATAGTTGAGTCGTGCTTTTGTTCAAGGGAAGTAAACTTGAGTCAGAATCTTTGCGGTGTCTCTTGACCTATTTTTCAGTCGGCCATCCCTAGTTTTCACCGTCATGTTCATTATCACATTAGTTTTATTGGTCCTTTGCTTGTCCCGGTTTGAGAAGGTATCCATTGAATTCTTGTTGGCGGGTCTTGCTCTTATCGACTATGACAAATTGATCTGAGGGTAGATCTAGAGCCACAGCCTAGCCCTATTTTCATTATTGATAGGTCACCTTGTGCTCAGCATCGATCAACATCATGGGTCTTTGACTGAGTGGTTTCCCTTGTGTTGGACAACAACTTTCATTATCACACATTGGGATTCGTGCAGTGCCTTGGTTTCCATTTGACCCTATTGGTGTATTCCTCACCTCTGTGTCAACTTTCATTATTGGTTGGTTCATAGGGTTTCTATCTTGCTCTAGCCACATCTTGTATACACTAGAAACGTGCTTCATTTGGGTTACTACATCTTTGTTCGTCTGATTCCTTCCAAATTATTGGCCTACGAGTTACACTCGCACTAGATTGAGGAAGGATGATTTAATTCCTTCCTTCTAGCGAATATTTTCCCATCGTATTCATCTCATTGCTCTGGGAAAGAGATCTAGAATCCATTTGGAAGTACCTTAGGATTTGCAATCATTAGTGGCAGATTCCTTCGCTATTAAAGGTAGGAAAACATCATTGTCTCTTGATTGATAGATTCTTTCAAGTGTTCGACTACAACTCATTTATTGACACTTGTCAGATAGTACTGGGTATCTTGACTCTCATCATCATTATTGGTGATTAGCCTCGCGTTTTTTAACGGTATACATCAATGACCAGTAATCAAACGATTTCTCACATGGTCGACTTCATATCATTCATTCCCATTGTGTAGAAATGTACCATGGCGATTGGTGAAGACCTCGGGTTTGCATTAGCATGTCTTGGTTCACTTGTCAGTTGCTCCTATTTCTGCTAGTTAACACCATCCACCTTATATGTTGCAATTCCTTACAGCTACATCTTATATGTTGGTGCTCGAATTGTGTTGTAGTACCATTTATTCCATCATGTTCACTTGGTACTATTTGGATCATTTTCTTGACTTCAGTGATCAGCTTCATACTTCAGCATCATTGATTAGCTCTTTATATGTGATATTCAGACATGTACTTTCTTGATTATGATCACATGATCCATTATGTATTTTTAGTTCCTTCATACTTGTATGCATATTGGATCTGCTTTTGTACTTGACATGTGGACATGATTTACTATTTTTGAGCATGTGTATGCCCACCTCAGACATCAATTTCTTTCTGATCTCTTTCAATGGCATGGAAGGCTGAATTCTGGTGAACTCCTCCCCGGTCTCGACATGATTCCTTATATACACTTAACACATTTAAGCCATCATGTACCCCTTCTGACCTCATATATTAGGGGGCATCTGTTATAGCACCATTTAACACTCTTGGTAGATCTGATGCTTTGATTATGGCCTAGGGAAACCCTTCCATCCAGACTTGGTCCAAAATCTAAAAAATAGTGTTTTATTCCCTATGCGCTACTTTGCCCTGTGATAAAAGCATGTACACGCAGGTCAGCAGATACCCAACCTGCGTACATATGTTAAAACACTTAAAAAAAATAAATTTCCTTAATTTCGGGCAGAGTTCACAGGTTTTACTTGTTACTCACCTCCTATTGCCTGTGGCCCAACTGTTTCCCAACTGAAAAAGCTAATTTGGAGAAGTATAAATAAACCTCCATGGGAAGGCCTTAAGGGGGAAGAGATGAGATATTGATACTATAGTGAGATTATCCCTGATCGAGTTTGACGAATCCCTGTGCCTCGTGCACTTCTCAAAGTTTCAAGAAACCCTTGTTTCCTTGTTATAGATATCTTTCATCTTGCTTGAGATATCCTTGTATTGGTGATGGAGGAAGATTGATGAAGGCTGGGAAAGGACGTATCTGGAGAACAGTTCCGCTTGGAGCTGGAGAAGGACTCAAGTCGTATTTCTCCACTTTACTTGTAGCTAACTTCAATAAAAGGAATGTTGTTCTACTTTCGATATTAAATGTGTTTATGCATCAAATTATGTTGTAATTCGTTTATGAATATTATATTAATGTATAATTGGTCATCCATTTATATGATTTAATATTAATATCATGAACATGATTTATGTTTCTACTACGGTATATGTTCCATTTGAATAATTTTTAGGTTTCAAGAACATCAAGAGAAGCTGAGGATTTGCACCCTGCAGGATCTACCCAAACATAGGACATCCGCGTAAGACACTCCTACACAGTTTAGTAGAATAAGAATTTAGGTTGATTTCCTGAGCATTTCTTGTTGTGGTTTTCCCTCTTCTCTGTTGGGGTTCTCAACCGAAAGCCCTAGTCACCCAAAACAATATCTTCAACAGTTCTTTGTCAGATAGTGATTCTTTATGATCATGGTGTTCTTCACATGCTTGATCTCTTCATTTGCTTCTTCTTGTATAGATTGGTCAACCACCTTATGCTTGTTGTGAGAGAACTTCTTCATTTCTTTCTTCCTAGACTAGTCAGAATTTATTCTTGCTTCTTAGTCAACAATCTTATACTCATGTGAGCATATCCTTTTTGTTGACCTTCATTTCATTGTAGTACATGCCTTCGAGCATGTCCTTGTTGAAAGAGATTATTTCATACTTGATCATGTTATAGAACTATTCCCATGAATTAATAATATACAAATGATAACATGACTAAACTTTTTTGCATACCTCATCTTGATTCTCCTTTGATCATCTTAGCTTCATTTGGTTGTCCTTGGTGTGGCCCTTCTTGCTTCATCTTAACTTGCCTGCATATCATCCTTTTCTTGAATCCCATGAATCAGATTCCCAATGAGACATCTACTTTGGTTCATGAACCTTCTTTTGAATATTCCATTATAGGATCTTAAAGACCCTTTCCTTGCAAATGTTTCTTTTCTTTTGATGATGGAGGTCTTCTAAGAATCTTTTTCATGATCAATTTTATTTTATAGTGGATGAGGTCCTATTCTAGGTATGCTCCTTCTTCATGAATATCTTCATCTATGCTCATCATGCTCCTATATTCTAAAAGATATTTCTAACCATGCATTTTTGTTCTCATTTATAACTTCTCTTTCTACATGAGTATTTAGAACTCTATGTACTTCATGTTTCTAGATTCTTTTTTTAGCTATGCAATTTTATTTAATTCCTACATGCTCCTATCCTACTCAAAACCTTGAAAGAATAATTGAAGTAAAGAGTTTGACCTAGTCATATTAGATATCCAGAGGATCTTCCTTATTTTTCTTGTTTTATTCTTCTTTCGCATCTTGAGTCATGTGATATTCTTCCCCTTTTCTTTTGTTGTTGTTGTCCTTCTTAAGCTTAGGACAATTCATTTTGTAGTGTCCATATTCTTGGCATCCAAAACATTGGATTTTTGACATGTCTTTGTTGTTTGTTCTTCGTGGACCAAAGTTTCCAAATTTTCCCTTTCTCTTGGCCATGGTAGCAAATGCTTGCTCCTTTTATCCCACATCTTCTTTTTCTTTAAGTCTGGTTTCCTTTGTCCTGCATAGAGACCACATTCCACTGAGTGTGGTTGCTTCCTTCTTGGCATATATGCTTGATGTGAAGTTGCCCCAATCCTTAGGTAGAGCATTGAGTACTACAGTTGTCATCTCTCTGTCAGACATGACTTCCCCAAGCTCTTGAAGTTGATCTCTCATTTCAAAGATTTTCATGAAGTAGGGAGTTATTCATTTCTTTTTTATCTTCATCTTGTAAAATTCATTCCTTAGAGATATTACGTATCTGGTTGTGGATACTGAGAATAGCTCTACTAGCTTATCATAAATTTATTTGATGTTTAAAATTTGAAGACATAAGGAATGAGAGAGTCTTTGATTGATTCTATTGGAATCCTTTGTGCTCTTGTCTCATCCTTATTGTACTTAGCTAAGTATTGATTTTGTTCCTTGGAAGGGATGGTGATATTCCCTTTGACATGTTCTAGAAGTTCATTCTCCTTGAGAAGTATATCAGTACTCTTCTTCATGCAAGAATGTTATTGGTACCTACCAATTTGTTGCTTTCCTTGCAAACATATATTGATGTATATTAAGAAGGGGACATATACTTACTTGATAGATTTTGAGATGTATTGCATTTTCTTCCTCCTTGAAGAATTGATGGCTTGCCTTCCTTGGATCTTGATATTCTTCAAGTTGCCTTCTCCAAGTGGACTCGCTTGATGATGAAATTTTCTTGATGACTTGTAGCTTGATGTAGGTACTGCCTCGATCTGATATTCTTTGTAGGTGCCTTTATGTAAGGCTCTTCTTCTTGCTATGTAGACTTCCTTGATGAATGATAGGTGATAGGCCTTCTTTTCCTTGAGTATATTTGGCTTGATGCTTCAACCTTGTAGATGTATTTCCTTGATGAGTGTTCTTTCAATTTCCCTTTCCTTGATATGTCACCTTAACTCTGATACCATGTTGAAGAATCTAGGGCAATTAGGTGTAGTGTGATTCTTCGTTACTTGATAAAAATTTGTGGAGTATTTTTACTTTTATTGTTAGCTTAATCTTACTCTTATTATTATTAATGCATGTGTTTGTACTTCATCAAACTACTACCAAAGACATAAGAACAAGAACACAAGATGTTGTCTCTCTGCCAGGGCCAAAACCTCTCTTCTCTGAGAGGAACACCCTTCAGTAAGTTTTCTCTTATTGAAGATTCTTTCTTGATCAATGCTAAACCCTAGACCCTTGACTAGAATTTCCACCAAGAAAAATTCAAGTCCTCTCCTCTTTTATTCACTTTGTTCCCTGGCACATAGGCTTTCTCCTTCTGACACTTTTCTCCCCAACACTTAGTCCTCCTTCTGTGTTTCTTGTCTAGAGATAGAACTTACTTGAGTGAGCCTTCTAGATGAGGTATTCCTCCTCTATCCCTTGCTCAAGTAGACTTGTTATTTGACCAAATGAGATCCCTCTTGAGATATGGGTGTATGATTGTACTTTTGTTTAGCTACCCTAGTTTTCTCATGTGTGGAGGGTACCCTTAGTGAATTAGTGCCCTTCCTCCTTCTCTAGAGAGAGAGACTTCTTCACTTGAATTGGGAGGCCTTGTAGGCCTAGTAACTATCCCAAACACCAACGAATCTTGCACTGAAATCTTATTTCTACTATATTCACAATCCGTCCTCCTTATCCTCACACGTGTGACTGTTTATAGCCCTAGAAACAGTCCCTAAACTTTGCTGAGTTTCCTCCTTCCTTCGCTGCACTTTTGTAGACCCTCTAGACTTACTTTTCCTTTTTCTCGGCTTATCTCTTCGCTGATTTCAGAGCTTGCATTGTCTCTTTTATGAGGGAGTGGACAACCTATATATATATATAGGATTGTCCCTCCTCTAGGTTGACATTAGGCCGACTTGACGATATATTCATAATTTTCTTCATTTTAGCTTCTTATGTAGGACGTTGCTACATGGAGAGGACTTGGACTTGGACTTGGACTTGGAGGTATTCCTTTGACCTTTATACTATTTTCTACATAGTGTAACATGCCCTTAAGGTCTTCAATATTTTCTTTTGACTATTTGACTCACCTATAGCACTTTAACTTATGCTAGACCTATTTTAATGAGCAAGAAACTCATTGACATATATTATAAAAATAATATTTCTTTTCTTGAATAAATACAAATATCAAAAGTACATTTATGAAGACCGAACCTAGTTACATTTCCTTCAACAAGTACCTAGCTCGCTAAGAGGGAGTGTTGATTTGTGTAGCTTGGAAGGTACTCCCACAAGTCTAGGGTACTATATGTGGGAGAAGTTGACCCATAATTGGTTTTAGGGTAGTGTACCGAAGCAGTGGGTTTTGTACCTAAAGTTGTCGATGTGAACCCAAGTGAATAAAATGACAATTTAATCATTAAAATCAAGAGGGACAACCTTGAAATGCTAAGGGTAAACTATGGGTTTGATGATGTGGTGAAATCAAATGAAAGAGATTTCAATTCTTATGATAGTTGGGGTTTTGTCTAGAAAGTGAAATCGGCATTGGCTTAAGTGATGCTCCTTGAGGGCTAGTTGTTACCCTCATAGAAAACTATAAGAAGGGATGAGGCAAGTTAATTTAGATACATACAAATATAATTCTCTCATGTGATTTAATTAAGAACAAGTGAAAATTACCTTAGGTGGACGCAATGCTTAAGGAGGATGAAATGTGTGCTAGAAGGGTCTGTCTTATGTTTGTTGAGAAGCTCAATTTTGCACATGCGTGAAGGAAAATAATCTCTATAATTTCACCCTCAAGTAAGTGGTTTTATGTGCAAGGTTTGAGGGGTGATTATCAGTAGTTTGTGCCCTAGGTTGGGGCTCTTTCTATGCGTGTCCAACCAGTCATGTAAGTGTCCCAAAGTTATGTTCCAAGCTTTGTGATTTTCATTGTTGATTTATGTGCATAAGTGGAGACGGTCGAGACCCTAGATGAAGTACATCATCCCTATTTTGAGGGCCACTATGCCTCAAGTTGTGCGCATAGGTATGTGGGAAATTTGACTCATGTAAGGGGGTCAAAATACTCTCAAGTCTCCTCAGAATAAGTGTGTGCAAGTGGAAAGAAGTAGGGTGATATGTCGAGGGTAGTTTGGATGACATGAAGTGAAGTGAGTAGAGAAAAATCTAGGAGAGAAAGTTCTGAAGTGGAATGTCTAAAGCGATATCTAGAAAGGTGGTTTAGACAACAGCCTTTATGTCGTCCTAAGAATAATCATCCTAAAGGGATGTTTAGGGATTGTGTGAGAGCTAGTTAATGGAAACCTAAGGACAACGTTCATGGATTGTTAGTGGGAAGATAGAACTTAGGGATTCAATCATATGAGCAACAAGGGGATTGTTAGTGGGAAGATCTGGAAGTACCTAAGAGAAATGATATATGAGGATCCTTATCAATTCTAAAGGGAAGTTTTGTTTATGAGCCTATGTTTAGTCACTATTGGAGCAACAAAAGGGTTGATAGTGGCATATTTTCAGCTGAAGATGCAAGAATATATGAAGAAACGTAACTACTTGTGAGTAGCAAAAGAGTTAGAAAATGACCTGCGAGATGTGTTCAAGGTATGTGGACCGAAAAGGATGAGTAAGCACTCCTTCAACAAGTAAGTCAAGTGTAATTTGTTCAAGGAAAGATTAGTAGTCATAGGTAGTTGAATCCAAGCCCTAATTATCCTTGTATCAGAGATGTATGTAAGGGCCATGATCCCTGGTATGAGAGCCATACATTTGTTGTATTAAAGTTTGTAATATAACAAGTTTTGGGTTAAAAATTGTCTTGTGCACTAGATTGATTCACTCCTAAATATCTTCTGTTGGGAAAAGTGATTTTTTTGTGGAATTTCAGTATGTTTGTGATAATGATATTAGACATAAAACTAATTCTAAAGTGCTGAGGAAAATCAACATTGATGTCATGAAATGGCATGCCCATCTATGTTAAGTAATATGAGGACAATGCCTTCGAGCTCAGCATTCAACCGTTTCTTGGTATTCACCCAGTGTTTAATATAGACCGCCTTCATCCATACTTTCCACCATTGCTAGACACATCCAACATTGCAGAACAACTCACACCAAAAAATCTAAACCCATATTGCATGGAACAGGGCGCAACTAATCGGATCATGGAAACACAGATCAAGAACACTCACGAGAAGAAGATCGAACTATATCGGGTTGTCAAACCTGGCCAACTACTACACCAAGGCAAGTGGCTCATTAGGGACCAAGTTCAACAAAAGTTTCCCCATCTCATTGAGGCACTCAATGCAATGGGCACCATTGCTTCCTAAGGGGGGAGGACTAATCCAGGTGGATATTGGTGGCCACCAGCCTATTCCACTTGGACCCCCAACACTGTCTCTTTCATTTTTTAAATTTCCTTAATTGTAGCACAATTTACTATTTTTGGCATTTTTTCAGGTCCTGAACTTCCAAAGTTGTTTTGAGGCCCTAAAGGATGTTTTTAGGGAAAACAGAGTGACTGATAAAGTCCCAAATCAATTCATTGGTGTTTTTTTGCCTCCTCTTAGAGATCTTCAAAATGAGGTATTATGATAGCCAAACAAAGATCGTATTCCAAAGTTACAACCCTGGGAGTTGATGTACCAATTTACCCAAATAGGGCCCACAATTTTGGTGCTTCATCTCCTAGGGTTAGGTTTTTGGATGTTTAAGGTTTTCCATTGTTTCTCAATAATAAACATGCCTTTGAACCTCATTGTAACACATTTCAAAAGCATGTAGCCGCCACACCTCTTCTCAGAGATAAGCTACCATCACATGAGCTAGTTTATTTCCATTATGTTTGTAAGCATATTTTAGTATTCTGATATTAATGAAATGAAGTGTTATTTCTGCTGCATTTCTATATGTATGATTATATCTATAATTTGTTGTGTTCTTGTTTAAGTTGGGACCAAAAAACCACTATGGTGGAACCCTTGCAAATTCTTCTTCTTCTTAGATCATCATCAAATGATTCAGCAAAAGATAGTACAATGATCCATATGAAATGAACCTAATCATGCTTATACTCAAAACCCTGATTCTGAGGACTATAATATACTATCATTGTCTGTAGTCAACTGTTGAACACTCTTGTCACTGAGCGAAGCCTTTGAAATATTAAAACTTCATATTTTAGTCTCGGACGCATGGAGGAGGAGTTATGTGAGCGACTTTGGCAGTCCTAGATGCTCCCTCATGAACGATATGCATGCGTCTGAGGAAAAATACACTTAGATCTACCTCAACCCCCTAGACGTGCCCTTTAAGCTACTATACGAGTGATTGAGGCTTCCCATATGCATCCTTGACCACTCTATGCGTGTGTCTGGGGACCAAGTTGCCTGATCTGTTTCAGAAACCCTAAACACTCCCTTCAGGCTTATATGCAAGCATTTGAGACATCCAAACACACCCTTGTCCACATTGTGTGTGTTTTTTGGGTTGAAAATACTCAGTTACATGCGTGCGACCGAGAAACAGAAACCCTAGATTCGTGCGAGCTTTAATCTTGAAGTTTCAGACCCTTGTGTGAAATTTCTTCGTCAAACTTGTATGAACCAATACAACAAAAAAGAAGAGAAGATGGCTTGATCAATGTGTCCAAATGATCTTGAGGTATCTTCTATTTATAGTCTTCCATGAGGGTCAATTTAATGTTGAGGCTGACTTGTCCAATTGTACATATGCATAGGGCCGACCTGATCCACTATACACGAGTGGGAACATAAATTTAGAAACCCTCTTCTCCTTATCCAAAGGAGGTGATATTTAGCTCGATTTTGGTCCTCTCGAAAAGAGTAATCCATTCTAATTATGATCTTCATCATATGAGTTGTACAAAGTGGAATTTGACTGCATTTGCATAATTTTAATAGGAAAAGAAGGAGAGAAGCTCAGAAGAAGAAGATTGATTTTTTGGGCTACCTTCCTCTCACACGTGCGAAGATATTGGGCTGAAGTTGGGGCTGAATTTTTTTTTCTATTGCAGGGCAAAAGTTTTGAAGATGGGGGGCCAAAAATTTGTTGTTGGGGCCGAAATTCTGATCTGAAGCTGCAACTGAAATCATTGACACTTGGAAGGATGAGAAAAGGACATATATAAGAATAGAGGGTTGACTTGGTGGTTGAAGGAGGTCTTCGTCAATGTCTAAAAGTCTGGAAGTGTCTCATCTTGATTTGAATCTACTAAAAGAAGAGTTCTTGACTGGGTTCCCCCCTTATACGGGTTTTGCCCTGGTTGTGCGCCTACATCTTGTATCTCTTGTTATGTTGATCTTCACACACATATAATTTGGTAATTGCTTGATGAAAGATAAACTAAATAATAACTAAAAGAAGCCAACAAAATTCACAAGTAATTATCAAGAAAATGGAATCAAACCCTAAATCCTACTAGCATTGATTTCTCAACATGGAATCAGAGCTAAGGTCGAAGAATGTTGGAGATCACTTTGTTCACAATTACTTGAATAAAGGAAAAGCATTTTTGGAAAGGTTACTCCCTCTATGGAAAGTTAATTGAATATGGGAATAAATATCATGATAATTTCAGTAATTTGGATTGGAATGATCATCTACAATATATTTAGGAGAAGGATTCTTGGTTGCACTTACAAGTACTCTTGATGATGACATTTCATGGATCATTTATAGTGGAGCATCAAGACACATGATGGAATAAAGTGGACAACTTAATAATATATCAAGGGAACCATCATCTCATGTAGTGGAGTTAGGAGACAACAACAATTATGAAGTAAAAGGCCTTGGATCTACATCAGTGAAGTTAGAAAATGGAGAAAAGCTACACCTCAACAATATACTCTATGTTCCAGGTTTCAAAAATAATTTACTTTCAATTTATTGTTAGAAGATAAAGGAGATAGGGTTTCCTTTGTCTATGGTAAAGTTATAATTTGGCAAAATATTCAATCATTAATAAGGAAAAAGTTATTGGACTTCGTGAAGGAAGACTATATAGAGTTATAACACCATCTCCTTAAGCCTTAGTTCACATGGAGATCAATCCTGTTGAATTATGTAATAGAATATATGGGAATATACATTACAAGATAATTCCCTCACTTAGTCAAATGGTAAATGGAATCCCCAATATCAAAGAAGACCATGAAGGAGTATGTAAGGGATGTGCTCTAGGAAAGAATACAAGGAAGCATTTTTAAAGCAGTGACACAAGACCTCATTCATTCCGATGTGTGGGTCATGTTGTGCTGTACAACAACCCCCCATTTCATAAGATTTTACCTTCAAACTATAATATGAAATGGGTCCCTTTTAGATTTATGAATAAAATTGGTATCAACTTATCATTCCTCAAAAGGTTCGAAAAGAAGTAATATATTATAAACCTTTTGAGTGAACATAAATCGGTCTTACAAAAATAAATGAATAATTCTTTATTATTGCGATAAAGCGATCGCAAGATCGCATATCGCAATAACAAAGGATGCACAACAAAAAATATCCATTGGTTTGCCCCGATGCGACAAGGAATAACTATCAGATATCGGGAAGGTAAGCGATTGTAACAAAAGGCCCTCTCTATGCTCCGATGCGATATCGCTATCGGCGATCGGGGAGTATAACATGCATGCAACAAAAGGCTCCCTTCTAAAAACTCCCGATGCGAATTAGCTTTATCGCTATCAACAATCAGGGATTTCGCAATGACACAAATGTAACTACTCAAGCATTCCTCCAATCTCCGATTGCGATAAAGCTAAGCGCGAAATTCAAAAAGGATTGTAAAGGCTTGGGTATATTATGTTAAATTATTATTAAAATCCTTTATATTCCCGATATTGATTCACTTGTGATCAACCACCAAAAAATCAAAGCCACGCTTAAATGAATTATTCAGCGAATAAATGATATGATGAGCATTTAAATTATTGACAGGTTTAAATGGCCAATTAATGGAGTAGTTATGCCAAAATCTCTTCAAAGATTGTATCTGCGGCAATATTATTTTAATCCTCCATTATTCATTGATTGATATAACTCTTTCATACTTGGTTTTCACCACCTATTCTCTGCATTACGTTCATTTTATCTCCTGCACAGAGCTCCTCCAAAGCAGCAAATTTAGGCCAAATCGGGATGAGATCTAAAAAATTTGGAACAGCTTCAGCTTCCGCAGTAACAGGACAATCTACTACCGATCCGGGACCAAGTAAAAAAGGATTAATCTCAGACACTACATGTCTTGGTCTTGGTAATACTAGTTGGCAGAGCATCTATAATCTGGTTGAAGCCGAAGAGCCTCAAGAAGTATCAGTACAAGCTACAACAGGTTCGAACCGAAAGTCTAAGGCTACCCTAAAGAATCTAGCCGATTCCTAGATGCTCCCTCATGAACGATATGCATGCGTCTGAGGAAAAATACACTTAGATCTACCTCAACCCCCTAGACATGCCCTTTAAGCTACTATACGAGTGATTGAGGCTTCCCATACGCATCCTTGACCACTCTATGCGTGTGTCTGGGGACCAAGTTGCCTGATCTGTTTCAGAAACCCTAAACACTCCCTTCAGGCTTATATGCAAGCATTTGAGACATCCAAACACACCCTTGTCCACATTGTGTGTGTTTTTTGGGTTGAAAATACTCAGTTACATGCGTGCAACCAAGAAACAGAAACCCTAGATTCGTGCGAGCTTTAATCTTGAAGTTTCAAACCCTTGTGTGAAATTTCTTCGTCAAACTTGTATGAACCAATACAACAAAAGAGAAGAGAAGATGGCTTGATCAATGTGTCCAAATGATCTTGAGGTATCTTCTATTTATAGTCTTCCATGAGGGTCAATTTAATGTTGAGGCTGACTTTTCCAATTGTACATATGCATAGGGCCGACCTGATCCACTATACATGAGTGGGAACATAAATTTAGAAACCCTCTTCTCCTTATCCAAAGGAGGTGATATTTAGCTCGATTTTGGTCCTCTCGAAAAGAGTAATCCATTCTAATTATGATCTTCATCATATGAGTTGTACAAAGTGGAATTTGACTGCATTTGCATAATTTTAATAGGAAAAGGAGAGAAGCTCAGAAGAAGAAGATTGATTTTTTGGGCTACCTTCCTCTCACACGTGCGAAGATATTGGGCTGAAGTTGGGGCTGATTTTTTTTTTCTATTGCAGGGCAAAAGTTTTGAAGATGGGGGGCCAAAAATTTGTTGTTGGGGCCGAAATTCTGATCTGAAGCTGCAACTGAAATCATTGACACTTGGAAGGATGAGAAAAGGACATATATAAGAATAGAGGGTTGACTTGGTGGTTGAAGGAGGTCTTCGTCAATGTCTAAAAGTCTGGAAGTGTCTCATCTTGATTTGAATCTACTAAAAGAAGAGTTCTTGATTTGAATGATTATGTCGTCCTAAGAATAATCATCCTAAAGGGATGTTTAGGGATTGTGTGAGAGCTAGTTAATGGAAACCTAAGAACAACGTTCATGGATTGTTAGTGGGAAGATAGAACTTAGGGATTCAATCATATGAGCAACAAGGGGATTGTTAGTGGGAAGATCTGGAAGTACCTAAGAGAAATGATATATGAGGATCCTTATCAATTCTAAAGGGAAGTTTTGTTTATGAGCCTATGTTTAGTCACTATTGGAGCAACAAAAGGGTTGATAGTGGCATATTTTCAGCTGAAGATGCAAGAATATATGAAGAAACATAACTACTTGTGAGTAGCAAAAGAGTTAGAAAATGACCTGCGAGATGTGTTCAAGGTATGTGGACCAAAAAGGATGAGTAAGCACTCCTTCAACAAGTAAGTCAAGTGTAATTTGTTCAAGGAAAGATTAGTAGTCATAGGTAGTTGAATCCAAGCCCTAATTATCCTTGTATCAGGGATGTATGTAAGGGCCATGATCCCTGGTATGAGAGCCATACATTTGTTGTATTAAAGTTTGTAATATAACAAGTTTTGGGTTAAAAATTGTCTTGTGCACTAGATTGATTCACTCCTAAATATCTTCTGTTGGGAAAAGTGATTTTTTTGTGGAATTTCAGTATGTTTGTGATAATGATATTAGACATAAAACTAATTCTAAAGTGCTGAGGAAAATCAACATTGATGTCATGAAATGGCATGCCCATCTATGTTAAGTAATATGAGGACAATGCCTTCGAGCTCAACATTCAACCGTTTCTTGGTATTCACCCAGTGTTTAATATAGACCGCCTTCATCCATACTTTCCACCATTGCTAGACACATCCAACATTGCAGAACAACTCACACCAAAAAATCTAAACCCATATTGCATGGAACAGGGCGCAACTGATCGGATCATGGAAACACAGATCAAGAACACTCACGAGAAGAAGATCGAACTATATTGGGTTGTCAAACCTGGCCAACTACTGCACCAAGGCAAGTGGCTCATTAGGGACCAAGTTCAACAAAAGTTTCCCCATCTCATTGAGGCACTCAATGCAATGGGCACCATTGCTTCCTAAGGGGGGAGGACTAATCCAGGTGGATATTGGTGGCCACCAGCCTATTCCACTTGGACCCCCAACACTGTCTCTTTCATTTTTTAAATTTCCTTAATTGTAGCACAATTTACTATTTTTGGCATTTTTTCAGGTCCTGAACTTCCAAAGTTGTTTTGAGGCCCTAAAGGATGTTTTTAGGGAAAACAGAGTGACTGATAAAGTCCCAAATCAATTCATTGGTGTTTTTTTGCCTCCTCTTAGAGATCTTCAAAATGAGGTATTATGATAGCCAAACGAAGATCGTATTCCAAAGTTACAACCCTGGGAGTTGATGTACCAATTTACCCAAACAGGGCCCACAATTTTGGTGCTTCATCTCCTAGGGTTAGGTTTTTGGATGTTTAAGGTTTTCCATTGTTTCTCAATAATAAACATGCCTTTGAACCTCATTGTAACACATTTCAAAAGCATGTAGCCGCCACACCTCTTCTCAGAGATAAGCTACCATCACCTGAGCTAGTTTATTTCCATTATGTTTGTAAGCATATTTTAGTATTCTGATATTATTGAAATGAAGTGTTATTTCTGCTGCATTTCTATATGTATGATTATATCTATAATTTGTTGTGTTCTTGTTTAAGTTGGGACCAAAAAACCACTATGGTGGAACCCTTGCAAATTCTTCTTCTTCTTAGATCATCATCAAATGATTCAGCAAAAGATAGTACAATGATCCATATGAAATGAACCTAACCATGCTTATACTCAAAACCCTGATTCTGAGGACTATAATATACTATCATTGTCTGTAGTCAACTGTTGAACACTCTTGTCACTGAGCGAAGCCTTTGAAATATTGAAACTTCATATTTTAGTCTCGGACGCATGGAGGAGGAGTTATGTGAGCGACTTTGGCAGTCCTAGATGCTCCCTCATGAACGATATGCATGCGTCTGAGGAAAAATACACTTAGATCTACCTCAACCCCCTAGACGTGCCCTTTAAGCTACTATACGAGTGATTGAGGCTTCCCATACGCATCCTTGACCACTCTATGCGTGTGTCTGGGGACCAAGTTGCCTGATCTGTTTCAGAAACCCTAAACACTCCCTTCAGGCTTATATGCAAGCATTTGAGACATCCAAACACACCCTTGTCCACATTGTGTGTGTTTTTTGGGTTGAAAATACTCAGTTACATGCGTGCGACCGAGAAACAGAAACCCTAGATTCGTGCGAGCTTTAATCTTGAAGTTTCAGACCCTTGTGTGAAATTTCTTCGTCAAACTTGTATGAACCAATACAACAAAAGAGAAGAGAAGATGGCTTGATCAATGTGTCCAAATGATCTTGAGGTATCTTCTATTTATAGTCTTCCATGAGGGTCAATTTAATGTTGAGGCTGACTTGTCCAATTGTACATATGCATAGGGCCGACCTGATCCACTATACATGAGTGGGAACATAAATTTAGAAACCCTCTTCTCCTTATCCAAAGGAGGTGATATTTAGCTCGATTTTGGTCCTCTCGAAAAGAGTAATCCATTCTAATTATGATCTTCATCATATGAGTTGTACAAAGTGGAATTTGACTGCATTTGCATAATTTTAATAGGAAAAGAAGGAGAGAAGCTCAGAAGAAGAAGATTGATTTTTTGGGCTACCTTCCTCTCACACGTGCGAAGATATTGGGCTGAAGTTGGGGCTGATTTTTTTTTTCTATTGCAGGGAAAAAGTTTTGAAGATGGGGGGCCAAAAATTTGTTGTTGGGGCCGAAATTCTGATCTAAAGCTGCAACTGAAATCATTGACACTTGGAAGGATGAGAAAAGGACATATATAAGAATAGAGGGTTGACTTGGTGGTTGAAGGAGGTCTTCGTCAATGTCTAAAAGTCTGGAAGTGTCTCATCTTGATTTGAATCTACTAAAAGAAGAGTTCTTGACTGGGTTCCCCCCTTATACGGGTTTTGCCCTGGTTGTGCACCTACATCTTGTATCTCTTGTTATGTTGATCTTCACATACATATAATTTGGTAATTGCTTGATGAAAGATAAACTAAATAATAACTAAAAGAAGCCAACAAAATTCACAATTAATTATCAAGAAAATGGAATCAAACCCTAAATCCTACTAGCATTGATTTCTCAACATGGAATCAGAGCTAAGGTCGAAGAATGTTGGAGATCACTTTGTTCACAATTACTTGAATAAAGGAAAAGCATTTTTGGAAAGGTTACTCCCTCTATGGAAAGTTAATTGAATATGGGAATAAATATCATGATAATTTCAGTAATTTGGATTGGAATGATCATCTACAATATATTTAGGAGAAGGATTCTTGGTTGCACTTACAGGTACTCTTGATGATGACATTTCATGGATCATTTATAGTGGAGCATCAAGACACATGATGGAATAAAGTGGACAACTTAATAATATATCAAAGGAACCATCATCTCATGTAGTGGAGTTAGGAGACAACAACAATTATGAAGTAAAAGGCCTTGGATCTACATCAGTGAAGTTAGAAAATGGAGAAAAGCTACACCTCAACAATATACTCTATGTTCCAGGTTTCAAAAATAATTTACTTTCAATTTATTGTTAGAAGATAAAGGATATAGGGTTTCCTTTGTCTATGGTAAAGTTATAATTTGGCAAAATATTCAATCATTAATAAGGAAAAAGTTATTGGACTTCGTGAAGGAAGACTATATAGAGTTATAACACCATCTCCTCAAGCCTTAGTTCACATGGAGATCAATCCTGTTGAATTATGTAATAGAATATATGGGAATATACATTACAAGATAATTCCCTCACTTAGTCAAATGGTAAATGGAATCCCCAATATCAAAGAAGACCATGAAGGAGTATGTAAGGGATGTGCTCTAGGAAAGAATACAAGGAAGCATTTTTAAAGCAGTGACACAAGACCTCATTCATTCCGATGTGTGGGTCATGTTGTGCTGTACAACAACCCCCCATTTCATAAGATTTTACCTTCAAACTATAATATGAAATGGGTCCCTTTTAGATTTATGAATAAAATTGGTATCAACTTATCATTCCTCAAAAGGTTCGAAAAGAAGTAATATATTATAAACCTTTTGAGTGAACATAAATCGGTCTTACAAAAATAAATGAATAATTTTTTATTATTGCGATAAAGCGATCGCAAGATCACATATCGCAATAACAAAGGATGCACAACAAAAAAGACCCATTGGTTTACCCCGATGCGACAAGGAATAACTATTAGATATCGGGAAGGTAAGCGATTGTAACAAAAGGCCCTCTCTATGCTCCGATGCGATATCGCTATCGGCGATCGGGGAGTATAACATGCATGCAACAAAAGGCTCCCTTCTAAAAACTCCCGATGCGAATTAGCTTTATCGCTATCAACAATCAGGGATTTCGCAATGACACAAATGTAACTACTCAAGCATTCCTCCAATCTCCGATTGCGATAAAGCTAAGCGCGAAATTCAAAAAGGATTGTAAAGGCTTGGGTATATTATGTTAAATTATTATTAAAAGCCTTTCTATTCCCGATATTGATTCACTTGTGATCAACCACCAAAAAATCAAAGCCACGCTTAAATGAATTATTCGGCGAATAAATGATATGATGAGCATTTAAATTATTGACAGGTTTAAATGGCCAATTAATGGAGTAGTTATGCCAAAATCTCTTCAAAGATTGTATCTGAGGCAATATTATTTTAATCCTCCATTATTCATTGATTGATATAACTCTTTCATACTTGGTTTGCACCACCTATTCTCTGCAATACGTTCATTTTATCTCCTGCACAGAGCTCCTCCGAAGCAGCAAATTTAGGCCAAATCGGGATGAGATCTAAAAAATTTGGAACAGCTTCAGCTTCCGCAGTAATAGGACAATCTACTACCGATCCGGGACCAAGTAAAAAAGGATTAATCTCAGACATTACATGTCTTGGTCTTGGTAATACTAGTTGGCAGAGCATCTATAATCTGGTTGAAGCCGAAGAGCCTCAAGAAGTATCAGTACAAGCTACAACAGGTTCGAACCGAAAGTCTAAGGCTACCCTAAAGGATCTAGCCGATTCTTACTTACACCGGATAGCGACTCGAGAGAAAATTCTTCCATACACAGATGTAGTAAGGTGGGAAATTGAGGAAATCCCAATTACAAACAGAACATTTTGCACAGTCGACGGGAGAGTCTTCGGTTCGTTTCAACCCAATGATTTGAGACAAATGTACCATTTGCCTGAACCAGAGAAGAAGTATAACAAAGCATTTCTGGAGAAGTTCAGAGATGAAAATGAAACTGAATCAGCACCTATACGGGAATGGAGACAGAACCCCGCAAAACACAAGCATGAGTCCTCGGGTAAGTACTTTGTCGATTCCTTATGTTCTCCTTATTGTTATGCTGGAGCGATGATGTGTAGGATTTGGGGGTTGCATGATTCCTCAAAATTCTCAATAGATATGGTACCTTTAATGGAAGCAACAGTCAATAGCGAAATAATGGATTGGGGAAATATATTATCTGATAAGTTAGCAACTGCTATTCTTGAGTTCATAAATAAAAACTCGTGTTACTGATAGGTTTATTCCTCCATTTTATTATAGTGCCTACATCTTAGATACTCTTTGTTTTAACTCCGAATTTCCTGTGCTGGGGTGGAGATGGAATCCACAGGACCCCATGGTGATTCATATCTATCACCAGAAGTTGTGGAAAGCCCATTATAAAGACCACCTATATCAAGTTTGCAATGGATTTATGTTGCCCATTTACTATGCAATTTTTGACAAGCCTGCTCCTAAGATTTCCTCGCAAGCAGAGATTGACTTGACTGCCCTAGGAAACTGGTTTGGAGAGGATAAATTTACATATATAAGAGTTTTCGGTAGCCATGCCAGGCCTCATGTTCTCCCCTTGTACATACCCGACAAACTATTGGCTAGAGAGATAGCATATCAGCTTACGTCCACAGGAGTGACCAAGACTTTGAGGAATTCAAAGAAGCAAGTTTGGCCTCCTTTTCCTATAAGGTGTGGTGTTTACACTCTGCATGACTATAAGCATGTAGAGAAAGAAGTAGAAAAGATAAATATACTGAATCTCACCACTCTTCCTAATAGACGATTTGATCCAAGGAAAATCATCTATAATGTACTAGAATAGGCAAAACTCACTAAGTTTGAACATAAAGAAGATGAGTTTGATGACCTATTTTCTTTGGCAGAGTCATTATTTCAGGTTAAAACACTAGCAAAAATGAGATATCACGACGACGGGTTAGTGGAATTTAACAAACTCAGAGAGCAGAGGTTGCAAACTCTGCCTCTAGATTTACTAGCTACTGCCCCGATGACACAATCAAGCGAGCCTGAACAGCGACTTACCAACGAACCTCCTGCTACATCAGAAATTTTTGAAGAAGTCCAAAGAAAAGAGCAGGAGGAAATCCAGAGGAAAGAACGGGAAGAAGTAAAGAGGAAAGAACAAGAGGAAGCGTGAAGGAAAGATCAAGAGAAAATACACGAGGAGGAGCAAAAAAAGGAGCAGGATAAGAGCAAGAAGGATGTGAATGTTGATACTCAGATTGACCCGAGATTGCTCCAAGAATGGCAGCAATTCGACTCAATCATAAGCAATCTAGAAAGCTCAAAAGATGCCGATACATCCAAAGCGACAGATACATAGGATACAACATCAAAAAAGGTTCCAAGCGAAGGAACCAGTGGCCTACCCCCTAGTACAGACTTAGAAATAATTTTGAAAGATCCTTTGGATCAAATCATTTTGCAGGTGGAGGATATACCTCCATTGGATGTCTTTTATAGCCCAAAACACAGGGTCGTAGTAAAGCGACAGCGGAAAAGGAGAAAGATTGATCAACATTCCCTGTTCCCCGAACAAACAGAGACAGCCAACGTAGTTTGGAAGGAGGAGTTCGATCCTTCCGATGACCTAACAAAGTTGTCCCAGTATGCCGGAGCCTATTTGGCAGCCACCATGGACAAGGCATCGAAAGTGAGTAATTTGCTAAACGAAAAAGACCAGGCAATCATTTTGTTACAAACACGGCTATCGGAGGCACAACAGAAAGCAGAACAATTAGAACGGCAATTGTCAACTCAGCAGCAGTTAAATAATCAACTGAACAAGCAGCTACTTGAAGAGAAACAGAGGGTAGATTCGAGCGCGATTCAAAGGCAGAAAGAATTATCGGAAGCATTGGCAAAATTGAAGATGATGAATGAACTAATGGTAAAGACAAAATATGAGCAAATTTCTTAATTATCACTTCAAATACAAAAGTTCAAGAATCTTCCGCAGCCTGCCGATTTCAGGACATAAGCGCTACAGATTAATAAGGCACTGGTAACACAAATAAGACTATTGTGTCATAAAATTTCTCAAGTTGAGCCCCTGTGTGACATAACAACATCAATAATCGATAAAACAGTCGATGCTAGATAGGACTTAGAGCAAGCCGATGAGACCTTAACAGATTTTCTTACTTGGCAGGACACTAGTGAGGGACAGGCAACAAATTTGCCTAAAATCCTAGAATCACATAAAGAAATCCTATTCTTGGAATGGCAGTCCCAATTGATGAAGGCAGAGAGAGCAGTTTCTAGATG
>APFE030492749.1:91181-216536 GCA_000404065.3 Pinus taeda | reverse complement strand
GAAGGAATTCGAATTGCGATTGATGTTGGGAATGATTTGCAGCTCATATGGTACTACTATCTATGTCTGAATTCATTCATTTTATGTGAATTGTTATTTGATTATTCTTTCTATTATTGAATATATGCATGTGTTCAACAACATTCTTTATACTTTCCACTATTGGATGTTTACAACATGCTTTTCTTTTAATCATACATGTATCAGTAATATATAAAAGACAAGTGTAACAATGTTTTATTAATTACTTTGTTCAACTATTTGAACAAAGCAATTATTATATGAATGAATGTCTATGTTTATCGAATAGAGTCATCTATATGCTTATTTATAAACAAAGATCATCAAACGTTGCACTTAAGAATAGAAATTTCCTGGGATAGAATAGTTATTTGTATTTTTGCTTTTTATATTAAGTCATCCATCCATTATCACTTATTAGAAAACCAGTCACTCATCCATCCCCTTTTTATTCATCATTGGGAAACTGGTCCCATTATATCTAGTCAGCGCCACCATCCCAAACGAAAAAGGAGTTACATTAAGGTCCAGACCAGGTGGTTTTCCCTGATGTTGATGCAATGATTTTCTAGGCATCAACATTTTTGGCGCTAGAAGGAGGGCATGAACTATGAATGGAAAGTAAATCAAAATCTATAGACCATTCTTAGAGTAAATCTCCCTTCACCTCACCTTGGACCTCCCGTTTGCATTCTGAAATACCAGTATCCAAACGAGAAGAAGAGGAATCAACTACCACTGCTCAACCCCATCATACTTCAGAACGATTAAGTCCTGAGTCCCCTGAAGTTCAATCTCTCATCCAGAAAATTCAAGGCTTTTCCATATCTCCTCAGAAATCTGAAGTATCTCAAGGCAGTGAGACTTCACAATTCAATCTACCTCACCCTCTCACCAAACTTCAAAGCGGAAAACTCGGCATTGAACATGCTGAGTTTCCTTTACCGAAAAGGAAAAACACTAAAAAGAACACTGAAGGATCTGGTAGTGAGACCTTTTCTTCATCATCCTCCATCTCATCTTCTCTAGTTCGAAGTCAAACATCCACTCCCCCATTACATATTGTTGTTCAGCAGGGATCACCAACTTCAACATCACAATCTATTCAATCTTCAATACCAACTCCTCCCCAAAACACCTGGAACTCCATCAGAAATTGTTGTTACTTCTAAAATGGCCTAGAATCCATGGAACAGTCCTGGTGCAGTCACTATGCCTGCACCATTACATCCATTACCTGATTATCCTAAGAAGTGGTTACCAAAATTTAATCCAGATGCTGGAACATTGGCCGAGGAAAATATTAATAATTTCATGTTATCAGTTAATATAAAAGGAGTGACAGAAGAAGATGTTTTCGTTAGGCTTTTCCCCTACACTTTACAAGGATCAGCTGGGTCTTGGTATTTTTCCTTACCCTCTGGATCCATTACCAGCTGGAATATCTTTCAGGAGCAGTTTCTTACCAAGTATGGTGATGATAGATCCTTAGCAACACTAATTAATGATATTTCAAATCTAAGGATTGAATCTAGAGAACCTATCAAGGAGTTTAACTCCAGATTCAATAAACTCTTGAATAAAGTCCCTACCGATTCCAAGCCAAGTGAGCAAATCAGAAGCGAGTGGTATATAACAGCCCTACCTTCTAATATAGCATTTTTTGTAGATAGGGCTAGAAAACCAACTTTAGTCGAAAACATGAAAGAAGCGCTTGCTGTGGAGAAACGCATTATTTCTTTAGAAAAGAAAGCTTCCCTTGAAGATAGGAAATCCAAAAAAGTTTCTTTTAAAGATGATTCAAAGAAGAAAACCCCTAAAGATCCATACGATATGGAGGGTATACAAAAGGTCCTCAAAACGATGTCAAATGAAATGGTTGAAATCAAAAAACAAGTAGCAGAAACTTCAAAAAAGAAACCATTTAGGAATTTTAAGAAACCTGAGTCAAAACCACCAAATGTTATATCTAATGCAGATTCAGATCCTGAAGAGGAAGAAGAAGATGAAACAATTTCACCATTCGATGAATTCGAAGAAGAGGAAGTTGTCGAATGCCATGGAATGTGGGACTTCATATTACCTAACTCCAATACAGAAAATGAACAAGAAGCTTTTCCTGTGACTACCAGGAGTAAAGGTGCCCCTGAACCTATCCAGGCAAGTTCAAAGAAAAGGAGTGCATGTACTACTACTACAAAGGAAACGATACCCACAAAGAAGTCAGCCACAATAGTACCTCAAAACCAACCATCATCCTCAAATATACCTTCAACATCTAAAACGTTGGTAGTATCGAATTCAATGGATTATAATATTATTGATGATATGAAGAAGACAAAGGCAAACATCACCATGTTTGAACCTAGCAAACTAAAACATCAGCAAAAATTTCTTCTTAAGGAACTAAATGTAGTGCCTTCTTCGCCTCTTCCTAGTGCTAAAGCTGCAAATGATTCAGGTCAACCGCCTTCTGGTAGGATTGAAGCTACTGATACGATTTTAATTGGAGACAGATCAAATTCCCATACTCCCCCTTTCCTCTTAACCTATGAGATCTATAATCGAAATCTACACAATTGTTTGATTGACTCAGGGGCATCCTCTAATATAATGCCAGCTTCAGTTTGTTCCAAACTGAACATTGAACCCCAAAAGTCTGCAATTCACATTGTGCAGTTGGATAGAACTAAGGTCCAGGTTTTAGGGGAAATTAACTCTGTAACTATCAGGTTATCAGCTGATCCACGAGTAGTCCAGAGAATTGATATCTTAATTGCTGAAATACCTAAGTTTTATGGTTTAATCTTGAGTAGGGATTGGTCTGAGAAACTCCATGGTTATATTTCTACCGATTGGTCCCATATGTGGCTACCCTACAAGGGAAATCCAAATCAAATTAAAATCAATAGGGAGAAACATATGACCCATATTGTCACTGAATTTGAACAGGAAAATCAACCGATAACATTTAATAATAATATTTTGGGGAATTACTCTTCCGAATCATTCTTTGGCAATTATACTGCCCAACCATCTCCTTTCTCAGTAAATAATTTCACATCCCAAATCAAAAAAATTTCACAAACCGATAGATCAAGATGTGTTAATATTACTGAGAACACTGTAAATAAAATTGTTGATAATTCTTTATTTTGGTCACTATACTTTAACGGATCTAAATCCAGTGAAGGATCAGGAGCAGGGTGTATTTTAGTTAGCCCCGAGGGAGAAAAAACTATGTTGTCTTGTAGGTTGGAATTCAAATGCACAAATAATACATATGACTATGAGGCCTTAGTTCAAGGACTATATAAAGCTATTGGTCTTAAAGTTAAATATTTGAAAGTGTTTGGTGATTCAGAGATTGTCATAAAACAAGTTAGAAATACAATTCACTGTCTTTCTAGTCACCTCAAGCACTATCAGTCTTTGGTCCAGGAACTTATATCTCAATTTTTAGCATTCAATATTTCACCTATCCCCAGATCCCAGAATGCAGCAGCTAACTTGCTAGCCAATGTTGCTTCTAAACTCCTACCTTTCGAAGATTATAGCCCAGATAGATTTTCAGTAGAGTTAATTTTTAGACCATCAATTCCTGACAATATCACCAATTGGCGAGTGTTCAATCACGATGAAGACATCTTACATTTCTTGACTTCCAACAAGTCCTACGATGATCAAATCATTGATGAAAGTGATCATGACCTCCAGATGAAGGAAAAGCAGGAAGAAAACTCAATACCGAAACCAGTGGTTAAACTTGAGGATCTCTATGATATTAAAGACAGGTTTAAACAGGTAACCAATTCAAAGCTCCAAAGTTCCACCTTAAGATTTGAGTTGATAAACCTTGGTACTGAGAAAAATCCTCAAAATATCAATTTGGGATTAGGACTTTCTGTGGAAGAAAGGATAGCATTCATTAGATTATTAAGAAAAAATAAACATGTAATCGCTTGGAAATATGATGATTTAAAAACATACGATACATCAATCATTCAGCATACCATTCCAATGCTTTCTGAAAAAAAACCAGTCCAATAGAAGTTGAGGAAAATTCATCCTAACTTAGAGAGTCAAATAAAATAAGAACTCAATAAACTCTTGAAAGCTAAAATTAGTTTTCCTGTCTGGCACTCAAACTGGGTTTCCAATATGGTGCCTGTTAGAAAGAAAAATGGCGACATCGGGATTTGCATAGATTTCGGAAATCTGAATAAGGAAAGCCAAAAAGATAATTTCCCATTACCTACCATGGAGCAGATACTCCATTCAGTAGCTAAAAATGATGTCCTAGTAATGAAAACCTAGGTGTATATTTGTTTGTATGATTGAAACCCTAGTATGAATGAAATTGTTAACTTTGATTTATTGATGTTTGTGTCTTAGGTTAACGTAGTAGATATCGATGTGAAATGCATCCTAGATATGTATATGTGAGTATGTTGTCCTAATTGTTAATGTTCATCTTTTAGTTTGTGAAACCAAAGGTCTGTAAATCTCTAGTAGAAATTGATATTCTAGGATATGATATTGTTTTCAATATGATTTAGTCTAGGGTTTGCAACAACCCATAGTAAAAGTGTATCATGTAAAATCATATTGTTGAAACCTTAGATAATACTACGATTGGATTGTTATTGAATCATTGATATCTAAGGCTTTGTGTCTCGAAGATGGAATCTAGGGTTTACATTAAGTCATGATAGAATCTTCCATATATTTCTAAAAGTAATATTAAGTCCCTAGATATAATGATATTGATATATTGGTTGAGTTTCTCGAAGTATTGAGAATGAAGTCTAGGGTTTATAACAAAACCTAGCAAGAAGTTGATGCCTAGCATGTAAAAGGATGTATCTCATGAACCTAAATAGGTTTATTTGTTTAATATCCAAAGTCTAATGCTTCCATTCTAGTAATAACTTGATTTTGATATAGCTAAATTCATGCTTCTATATATTCGTTTTTGGTTGTACTTCCTATTAAAGTTTTGCAGGAACATAATCTTCAAGATAATAAAGATGTTCGTATAAGCATGATGAAGGAAGCACATGAATGCTGATGATAAAGGAATGAAGCCATGAAAGGTTCTCTAATGTTATGAAAGAAGGAAGTGGGTTATCTCCCTAACTTAAGATGGAACCTCGATAGAAAATATATTACATCTCCCTAGTTGAGAGAGAGGACATATTATGATAGTCATAATAGATAGTTTGAATAAGGAATTGGAGAATGAATTGGTGTTGTTAAAGAAATGAAAGAAGAGGAAATTTTCCGACAAATTGAATATAGATAACATGATGATGATAATAGCATCATTCAAATTAATTTAGGACCCCGAAGGTTTGTGCTTACTTGTATATTTGAAAGGTTATTATTGATTGGGGTTTGTGTTTGTACAGGTAAAATCTCCACAAGAAGATTGAACACTCTGGAAGCATGCTTGGACAAATGGATATATCTAGTTTGATAGGGAGAGTTGAATAATCTAATGGTGGATGCTTGGGAGGACATATGTCCAACATATGTGTGTTTGTTGCCTAGATCCCAAAGAGGGAGGGTGAAGTTAGTCTTGGAGCTCTGACCTGCTACTTTTTCATAGGGCTACATTGTTATTTTCTTTGATAATTGCATTTCTTCATTAACACATTAATTTCAACCCATAACATTATAACATTATTCAGATTTACATTTTTATTCATCAACATATGCAACTATGTAGAAATAACAATATCATCATCATCTATGCAGCGGAACATAAAGGAACATAAGAAGAAAATCATGCACACATAGAGACACCAGGATTAGTTGGAGACTAGGGAAAAACCCACTGTAGGGAAAGCCCTTGCAAATTATTCTTCTTCATAGATTTTCATCAAATTATTCATAAAAAGAGAGTATAGTGATCCATATCTTTATCTATGCAACAAAACAACTAGAACATCCATAACATGACCTTCAACATGCTTGTACTCAAAGACCTTGATTCTAAGGACTGTAATGCACTGTCACTAACTGTAGTCAACTGATGAATATGGTTTTTCATTGAGTGGAATCTTTGGAATATTGATACTTCATATTTTGGTTCCAGATGCATGAAAAGATATTTTGTGTGAGCATCTAAGATAGATCTGGATACTCCCTAGAGAACTAGATGAGTGCATCTGGGACAGATCTAGATGCGCCCAGGAGAACTATATGTGGGTGTCTAGAGTCCAATTGCACTGTGTAAACCCTATCCTCCTAGACGATCCCTTAGATACCTTGTGCGAGCTTCCGAGAATGATCAGGACACTTTCTAGAGAACTGGATGTGAGCGTATGGGGACCAAACTAACTAGCCTCATGGATGCTCCCTAAGACATTGTGTGCAAGCGTCCAAGACTTCTCGGACGCTATCAGGACCATACTTTTTCAGCTTCCAGGGATGAAAATCGTTAGTTACGAGTGTGTGTCCAAGACTCAGAAACTGTAAACATGTGTGAGCTTCGACCCTATAGTTTCAAACCCTTTGCGTGACCTTTCCTCCATTAGACCTGTGTGAACCAAACAATAGAAGACAGTAGAAAGTGCTTGATGATTGTGTCCAAATGAGATTGAGGTATCTTCTATAGATAGGATTTCATGAGGGTTCACTTGATGTTGAAGACGGCCTTTCCAATTGTACATGTGCTTAGGGCTGACCTAATCCAATATACATGAGTAAATAAATAAATTCAAAAACCAACTTTTTCTTGTCTAGATAAGGTGATCTTTAGATCTATTTTTGTCCTCTCAAAAAGGGGAAACTATTGTAATTATTATATTCATCATATGAGCTATCCAAAGTGGAATTTTACCGTAGTTTCATAATTAACACTCCCTCTCAACTAGGGAGAATTCCACCTACCATTATATGTCCATCGATCAATATGTCATTCGGGTATATTCAAGTGTTAGCATGTATCATATTTGTCATGTAGTTGTCATGCCGTAACCATCTCAAGTTAATCATCATCATAAATCATCAATGTACATTTTGATCTATCCATTGCTTATTCTTTCTTAACTCTTGATTGTTCCTACTCGTATGTTGAACATTATCGAACCTAAAAGAAGAAGAATTTGTTACTGGAGGGGAGCTTAAGCTACCACCCTCTATTCATCAGGATACTACTCGAAATCTCTGCCAACGGGCTACTACCTAGAATGTCATCATCAATCATCATTGAAGAGCATATCATCAAGGAGAACATCTCAACCTATAACCACATCAGGGAACACATCTCAACCCGGAATCTCGTGGGGGAGCTATACATCTACAACCCCATATTGAGCAATAGGATATCCAAACACATAGAGGAGCACATCTCGGCAATGGGATTGTGTCAGGGAGCTCAATGTTAACATGGAACTGCATAGGGTTATCTCAACCCATCCTATTTCATATTGATATTCCCATCGATGACTCTGAATAGTCATGTGGTAGAACACCTACATCATAATAGACTTTGTTTATACACCACAAGTACACTCTCAACTCATTGGCCAAACAAGGAGTGGTATTCACGACAAGCTCTGCTTGTGTGTATGATGCCAACTGAGGTATACTCTGCAAAGACCAGGCAAGGGAGAAACATTCTCCAACCCTATGAATATAGGGGAGAAACATATATAACCCTATGGGTAACATATAGGGATCATACCCTATTGTTTAGAGTTCCCTCAACCCCAAGAGCCCTCTATCTCAATTCCTCACCTTGGGAGCTCAGACAGGGAGGAAGAGTTGGCACAATGTCCTTGATTAGCGCTACTCTCATCATACTCAAATCTAGTATCTAATTGTCTTAATAGCAACGTTTTCCTATTCATATAGGACATAAAATAAAATATCATGTTAAATCATAAATAGTCATATACATCACAAAAGGATACCATAATCATCCTCCCTCTCAAGGAGGTGTCAATCACAAACCTAAGCTTGTCTCGAATAGATTCACTGTCTTGATATATGGAAGTATCTCAATCCAACTATATATATGGGATTCTCTTACATTGCAATGTATCCATGTCATATTCATATCTTGATCATATGGATCTCTAAGGAGATTCTACATCTAGCCTCGCAGCTAGCCATGCTAGAAACTTCATACTCAATCTCGGTCAAGTGTAAGACTATGGACCTTTCATCAATAATATCATGGCATATCTTGTATTAAGGCAACACTCATATGTGCTCATCAACAATAACCTTTATTAACAACAATACATCCATGCAGTCACATATCATAGGATAAATATCTCAGCCTAAAAAATAGAACATCTCAGGAAAATATTTTAAAGGATGTCCAATGGAAACTCTATGTGAATGAAGCAACTCAATCATGAATTTATTCGGGTTATATGCGTATCATATATGTGGACAGGTGTTCAAAAATGGAGAATCAATTCTTTGATCATCTGTGGTTGCCAAATTAAGTTTAACATCTTGTAATTCAATAGGAGTATCCAAGGATTTGCGTTTCCATTATTCAAAAACATTTTTCAACATCCTTGCAATATAAAATTTCTTTTTCAAATTTCAGAAATCAATTCATCATGCCATGATACATCATTCAAGCTTTAGAAGCCATCTCCCTCTTACTTAGTTCATCAGAGGCTCATCCCCTGTCAAGACTAGACCATCAATATGCAAAACCAAAACCATAATCAAAATCAAATCCATACCTTGGAACTCATCATCCTGACTTCATTAGATAACTATCAAATATGGACATATCTTAATTTAGGAGCTTACTACATGCAATTCTCTCTATAATGCCTTACTAAGCCAACATAATCAGCCTAACATAAATCAATGTTGTATCAACAAAGTCAGCTCATTAGAGTTAAGAAGTCTGATCAAAACTATTATCAAATTCATCAATATCATAGTATCAATTTGTTCAACCAGGTGACAAGTAGAGCTCATATCAAGTCTTGACTTCATTTATTATCATGCCAACAAGTATGTCACCTATCATGCAATACCAATCCAAAATTCATCAATACAAGTCATTTTTGTCACTAGATGAAAATGCATACACCAAGGATAAGTCATGTGGGTTCCATCTTCATACTGAATCACAACTATGAATACTTAAACCATTGTGCTAAGAACAAGGAGGAAAATACAAAATCCATTTTTCTGAATACTCACATAAGTCATTACTATGCCCACATAGCATTGAAATCAGGGAAAATCAACAATTGTCAAATCAAATCATTAGTCATTAGGTTAAGTCCAAATTTGTTATCATAGAGAGATCTATAGTCCAAGACATATCTCAATCATTAATTCAAAGTTCTAATTCATTTTCAAGCATCATGTCAAAGCTACAAACACAACTCATCTATATCAATCAACCAAATCATGCCAAACTCTTGTAGCACAAACCTCAAACATAATGACATATATATATGTATGTCTCGGTCACCTGCAAACACAAGTTTTGTCTTCATGTTCATATTATGGAAAAAATTCAAGTTTTTCCTACTTTCAAATCTTATTATTATCTGCAACACATCTATAGTTCTGACATCTTCCAGGTGGAAATCTGATTTTATGCACAATACTTCATTTTTTATGATCAATAATTGAACCCAAAAGCCTGATAAATCAGTTTATAGTGGCAAAATATGTCAAAGACACCTTGATTCAGAGTTTAGACAGAAACAAAAAACTTCAAATGATGGTCAACTATAGTCAAACCACTGGAAGCTCCCTTTAGGTTAGAATGGGAGTTTCTTTATCTTCCTGGACGCTACCTTGGCCTTAACATGTGTGCGTCCAGGGATGAAATATCCTAGTTTTGTGCCTGCATCTAGAATAAAAACCCTAATTTGTGTGAGATTCAGATATGTGACTTTGCAACAGTTTAATAATGTCAGATGCACATAAATCATACTTCAGTAGTACAAAAATGAAAATAGTAATGTGAGTAAGAATCTTAAGAAGAGATGCTCCCTCTGATTGGGAATCTACTTCATTCATCTTCATTCATGTCATCAACCTGTCTCTACTAGTGTCATGCAACAACAGATCTGTTAGATCATAAACATATATCTATCATGGTCATCAACATCATGTCATAAATCTTTATTCAAGGGTTAGACTTGAAATATTAGGGCATCAAACACATGTGACATCATATGTCAAAGATTATGAACACAATAACACTTCCTATCAAGACAATCCATCAAGTTAGGGCATTCAGTTTTACCATATGCCATCAAGACATGACCATAGGTAGTAAGAGACCTAGAATATAAATCTCATAATTATACCTCTAACATCAAGGTTGCCATGCTTATCATTATCAATAGGATCAAGTTAGGTCATTCAATAAAACTTTACCAAAACAACAAGAGTGTCAATCTCTCTTTCCATTAGCGTTCATCATTCTTATCACAAGTATTAATGAGCTAACCTTCTATGTGAAATCCATCATGTCTTATGCATGACAAGTATCAAGAGTATCATCAACTAGATTCAAGGTGCTAGCCTTATCTATAGGATCAAAATATCCAACAAATAGATGTTAGTCAAACATCAAGTATATCAATGTATCAACATTAGATAGATTTATAGAATTCAAGAAGATCAAAATATTCAACAATAGGTACATCATTTCATCATAGGAAATGTAAATCCAAGTTGCTTTCATGTGCATGTATGAGACATTAAAGAAAGATATATTATCATCATATCTCGAGGCTTACCTAGCCATCAATGTTACTACTGAAATATAACATATCATGTTTATCTTGTGGTATTACCTATGCACCCTTTTATTAGACATGGGAAACTTGTAGCACTTTGTCATCTTTTCACATAGTTCCTATTAACCTTTTCCATATCTAGCCATATTTCTTGCATTTCAAATGTTCCTTAGAAGGATCCACTCATCGCATCTCAACTAGGAGGTTAGAAACATCCATATACTCAAATACATATGCAAGAAGTATAAAAAATAAACATAGTAATCAGATCCATAAGTCTAAACAAAAGTAAGAGACATCATAAGTCAGGAAATACTTCTCTTCAATGAGAGGTGATCTTATCCCTCTAGAACCAGCCATCACGATCCATAGTCCACATAACATTGTTACCTTTAATAAACTAACCAAGCCTACTAGGTATTATCCCATCTAGGGCTTCATCAAATATTTGACAAGTGTTTGAGCGTATTCACATTTACTATGCTATAGCTCATGTCTTTTCCATAAACCAGGGTTTTATTTCCAGCCCTAACCTCATAGAATCCATCAAACCCTAATAATAAAGTTGCATAGGGTTTTCTTCAAACCCTAGAATTCTTTTAGGTCTCCACCATCCTCTTCTTATTTCCACCAATGGTGTCACCATCCGGGTGATCTCCATGGCTTTAATTCAGCCCAACTCCGATGCCATGTTAATTTTTCATAGGGCTACATTGTTCTTTTCTTTGATAATTTCATTTCTTCATTAACACATTAAGTTCACCCCATAACATTATAACATTATTCAGATTAACATTGTTATTCATCAGCATATGCAACTATGTAGACAGAAAAATGTAATCATCATCTATTCAATAGAATAAAGGAATAATAGAAGAAAAGAATGCACACATAGAGACACCAGGATTGGGCGAAGACTAGGGAAAAATCTACTACGGGTAAAACCCTTGCAAATTCTTCTTCTTTTTAGATAGTCATCAAATGATTCATAAAAATAGAGTAAAATGATCCATATCTTTATCCATGCAAAAAAACAATTAGAACATCCATAACATGACCCTAAACATGCTTGTACTCAAATACCCTTATTATGAGGATTGTAATGCATTGTCACTGAATGTAGTCAACTAGTGAATATGGCTATCACTAAGCGGAATCTTCGAAATATTAATACTTCATCTTTTGGTCCCGGATGCATGCAAAGATACTATGTCTAAGTGTCTAATACAGATTTGGACGCTCTTTGGAGAACTGGATGAGTGTGTCTAGGACAGATTTGGATGCTCCTAGGAGAATTATATGTGTGCATTTTGGGTCCAATTACATTGCAGAAACCCTAGCCTCCTGGACGCTCCCTTAGACACCCTATTGTCATAGACATTTTTGGGCACTACGACCCCAATCATAAATGTCCATAAACTGAGGGCTCATAAGTCCTTAATAAGTGTTGCTTCACTGCCTAAAGGAACAAGGTCAGCTGATTACATCATCTCCCAAAAGTTCTCCACTAAAAACTGCTCAGAAATGGTCAAAACTGGACCATACTGAATACCCAGTGTAGAGGGTGCGATGCATATCACCTTCCCAGTGTAAAGGGTGCGATGCATACTGAATGGCCCCTCTATAGGGTGTGATGTTCAGGAATGGACAAATGGCAGGGACAATTTGCGAGGTGCAAGATCATGGAATCTTCCAGAAGCTTCTCCTTGAACACTTACCTCTCTGTTTTCGACCAGGGATGAGTAAGAGATCATCAGTCTCCAATTGGAATCAAGAACTATCAGAGAGAGGACACTAATCAAGAACCTAGAAGATGACTCACCCCCCTACAATCATCTATATATGGATCCCTCATCACAGAGATCTTGAGGCTGGAATCTTGTATCTTATATAGAAGTGCTGTTGGTTTTCTGGTGTAACTTCATAGTGTTGGGTGATCTAAGCTTTACTTGAGGTGAAGAAGGGATTTCTTGCTAGAGGATGATGCTGGGTCAGAACATATGGTTGTAATCCTCTTTCTATTCTTGATCTTAATAAAGCTATTCAAGTTTTCCTCCATATTCTTGTATGTTTGCTTATATATGCATTTTTATGGTTAACACATATTTGGTCCTGTGTTATTTATGAATATAGATCTTTGTTCTTCGATAGTAGTATGTTGTTGTGATTCCACAGGTGCTCTTTGAAGCTGGGAAGACGAAGAAGAAGCAGAAAAGATCTATCAAGGAGGAGAGGAATCAAACAAGGAAACCAAGCGCAAGACTAAGGTTGATCTCCTTTGTTCCACTCTTATCTATTTTCATAAAGGAAAGCGAAAGTAGACTTTACTTGTTTGTTTCTAAGATAGCTACTAGTCTTAGTGGGAATAGAAACTCTGAGTGGACACTATTCCTGGTAACAAAATGGCGACTCCGCTGGGGAGCGAATAGATTGTTTGTTAGTCTATCTTTGTTTCTTTTATAAACTTACAGACGGAGCCTGAAGTCAAGCCAGCTAGCCTTCGAACTGCATTTTTTATACAAATGCAAAGTAGATCACTTACTCAGCCTAATCTCTGAACTGAATTGCAAATTGTGAGTAAAACTCATTTAAAGTCTCACACTGGTACCATCGCACCCTGCCTTCAAGGCAGCCTGTATGCATCGCACTTCCCGAGTGCAGTAGGTGCACTACATACTGAATTTACTGTGTGACAGGTGCGATGGTCAGGGAAGGTTAACTTTACCTTCAGACTTTGGTTTTTCCTTCACTATTTTCAGTTCTATTCAGGAGTTTTGCTATTTTTGGTTAGTATATCTCTGTGAAAACCCCCTTCTCTTACATCATTCCGCCTATATTGTGCAAAGAACTCTAAGTGTTTTTTATGTATTGTGCGCCATTTTCAGTTCTCTTTTGCAAAGAAGTAGCATAGTCGAACTGTCATTTCTAAATCTGAAAGTGTCGTAACTTTCATTTTCAGTCATAGAAGACAATCCCATTGTTCTTGATAGTCAATTATTCAGTTACTCTTGTATATGATTTGAATTAGTAGTTTTTAAAGTGTCGAAAAGCAATTTTCATTTCGAAATCACAAAGTATCTCTCTTACCTTCACTTCATTTTGAGAAGAAATTTGTTGAGTATTGTCGCCTTGAAAATAATTCAGATTTGCACTTAGCTTTCTTATCGTCATTCATACATTAAGAAGGCTGAAAACAAATACATGCATGTGCATTTGCATTTAGACTGCTTGGTTTGATTTAGGACGGTGCATTTAGTGTGTGCTCTGTGCTCTTTGTTGAAAGACTCCCAGCTTTCTTTCCTTAGTAGCTAGGATTTTCATTGCCAAAAGAAGATTAAACAATTGTTTATCATCTTAGACTGCATTTTTAGGGATTGGATACACATCACGCGGTGAACCTGAAAGGCAAATTTTTAAGCAAGGTCAACTTAAAATAAATCTAATGAATCTAACAACACTTTGGAACCTAACGTACAACATCTATAGGTCTAGGCTAGAGACGTATTCCAGCGTCGTAAAACCTGGTAACAATTGTTTTCATTGTTGGTTAGGTCATTCCTCCACTCTGAGACAGCAAGTGCGAGTACAGACTTGTGCTCCCATGTACCATCGAGTATATATTGGGAGACCACAATAGGCTGCATCCTTTATCCTTAGGAAGCCATATCTTTCGCCCTATCAATTGCAATGCACTGAACACAACATTCGGGAAGATTGACTGTCGTACCGTAAAAAGTATTCTGCAATTTTGCGATTGGTTTGGTAGTCCCCTCTGCTGATCTCCAGAGAAGTCTATTTTTCTCCCTTTTCAGATTCCTAAAAGAAAAGTTCCATCTGAGCACTTGTCATTAGGCTCATTTAATTGAAGGCCGACTAGAGTCATCTTTTGTTTTTTTTCTCGACTCTTAAAAATTGAAAAAACAAGTTATGTCAAAGCGTCTAAAATTTAATTTTAATCGGAATATACACACAAATTCCCTCGTTGGTCTTTAGGTTGAGAAATGGAGTCTACCACCAAGGATTTCCCCTTGGAGGAAATCCTAGTCCCTTCTCCTCTTGGGGAGATGTTGGTGCACCCCATATGGCCACATTGTCACTTCCAGGGTTGACGATTGGTTTGCCCATATGGACCTTCTCTACCTCTGTCGTTCAGAATACCGTAATTCCTGAACAATCAAGTCAACAACTAGATGATACCAGAGTTGCCCCCCAAACTTCTACTTCGTCTAATTCTCCCTCTCCTCCTTCCTCTTCGCTTGATAAAGCTGGTAAAGCTAAAGATCAAGCAACTGAGAAGAATAAGAAGTAGAAAGAGAAAAAGGAAAAGAAGAAGAAGGAGCTAAAATCGAAAGGGGGAAACCAGGCATCGTCTAGCGAAAATCCTCACACCGCACCGTCTAAACCTAAATCTCCATGTGTCATTTGCAATGGAGACCACTATCACCGAGATTGTCCCTGCATCCCTCGAATCTTAAGGGACTGGTCTCCTCGTTTGCACAATCTGGTGTCGTCAACCTCTGATGATCATGTTGAATGCACACCATCGACCAGTGAAAGTGAAGCACCTGGACAGAAAAGGAACCCCAGATTTCCTTGTAAGTTGTGTGAAGGAAATCACGCCATCCACCGTTGTCCCTTCCTTGACGAAGCTAAAAGAGTTTTGGATGACCGTCCTGCTTCACTGCTACGGCCCCCTCCTGGATATAAAAAACTCTTTCTAAGTCCACCACTGGTTGAAAATCTGGCTAGCTCACCATTGTGTTCAGCCAAAGTGTCTATCATTGAAAATGAACCCTCTGAATCCATACCAGATGAAAGTCAAAATTCGAGGCGGCAGTTGACCCGGTCTTGCCTTCAGAGTGTTCATCTTCGAATGATACCGTCACTGAAGAGAAAGAGAACGACACCATTCAAATTCTTTTCGTAAACAAAGACTCCGATGAACTTGGGGGTAGTCTACCCATTCCTTTATCCCAGGAAGGAAGTTTATCAGAGTCATATCCAGCCGTCTACTCGGTCCCACCTCCAAGTAACCTAGTCGTTTCCTTCGAATGGAATCTACTAAGCAGACCCCGTATACTAGCTAGTGTACCATTCTGAATCATTGTACAAGCTTACAGAATGGTCATGGCTAGTACCATCATCGATGAAGGGGCTTCTGTGAGTATCCTTTCCTCAACTCCTTGGAAAGTTCTTGGTTTGCCATCGCTTTTTCCTAAAATGAGAAATCTGACAGGCTTTGACAAAGGAACCAGTCGACCATTAGGGATCCTTCCAAATGTGCCCATTACTTTGAGAAGGAAATCTGTTCATATGAACGTGATGGTAGTTCAAGGACCCTTGGATTATAATCTACTCCTTGGATGCGACTATATTTATTGCATGGGAGTCGTCGTCTCCTCACTCTTTAGAGTAATGTGTTTTCCGCACGAAGGCAGAATGGTCAAGCTCATAGACCAAATGTCATTCCCTAGTTCACACATTGTAAATAGTCAAATGCTGCCCATAAATGGTCTTTTCATGCAAGGAATGTCTCATCATTCTCCAGTCCGTCCACCTGATGAGCGCGAGTGATTCGGGAGGATATGATTGAAACCAAGGGGGCATGTAGCCTGGTCTGTTTCGACAGGAAAACCTTGGGTATATAGTAGGTTTCTGTGGAGGATATATGACTAGTCTGACACACCTGTCCTCACAGGAAAATGGGATTAGGCTGGAATAAGATACCTTTGTTAAATTTATGTGAGTGGAGCAACTCTGCGCCACTCACCTTTGTCTATTTCGATTAACATTGCCAAGGAATCATTATGTATGCTACGCGGATGGAACTTTCATGGTAACCTGGAAATTTTTCGCTATACCTGGGGGCATGCAAACATTTCCGCATGCAAGTGAAGAGCGGCAATTTATTTTTTAAATTTGTAGGTCCTCTAACCCTTTAAACCCGTAAGGTTGGTCGTTTCCTAGCTTGCATAAAGAAAGGATCTGGGATAAAGCTTACAAAAGGTGCAAGCCCCATAAAAAATGGCATCTTGAATGAGACATCATTATTATACAACTAGCGAGCAGTATTACCGTAGGTTTCAAGCTCGTTTAAAAATAACCCCGCCACGAGCAGTTTTAACGCATAGTTCAAGCTCGTTAAAAAATAAGCATAAGCCATGAGCAAATGTTTCTCCCAGAGTTCAAGCTCATTAAAAAATGAATCGTTAAATAACCATTGTGAATGCCTTATCGCCAGCTTTTGAGCCTTGGTCGTGTTCTCATCATCACCTCCACTCTGTTTTTAGCCGATCATTCACCTCCATTTGATTGTTTACCCTTTCGAGGAACATCTGCGAAGAGTGATTCTATTAGCCATCCTTGTGACACTGCCATGATTGGAAAATTCCAAACCTTACCTGGAATCAGCTGCTACCCGAAATCATCACTCGTTCCTCGAAAATGAGTCGCCTTTAAGCTCTTTTCAACTGACTCGTAAAATATGAAAATATTGTCGAGCGATTAGCCTCTCTGGCTCATTAAAGTCATCGGAAGTGTTATCCCTCCTCTAGATTTTAAACTTTTTGGATTTAAGGGATTATTACACAAAAAGATCGAGTGCTTGTCTTGTTCGGCTCGTTAAAACTATCGAAAATTCATCCCTTTAATATTATTTTACGCTTTTTCGGACTTAAGGAATTATATGACGAAAAAGAATCTTTGGAGTTTCCTTTCCGTCCCTTTCAGACTCTCTAAAATTGAAAAGGACCGAGTTATATTTGTCGTTAAACTCATTAAAACCTAATAGCGACAAACTCGTCCAAATGGACGAGAACGGGTTTCACTGTTGCTAGGCTATCTAAAATATAGCAACAGGTTCGCCCGAAGGGCAGATTATAGAACAAGCATATGTTATCCTCCTCAAGCTTGACAAAAATAAAGAGGTACTGGTCAACAATGACTAAGGAAAGTTGGGAAGAAAACTTGAAAAAGCTTTATTGGTAGCAAGTCGCTCTTGAACATGACACTTTCCTTCCGCATCCAAGCCAAGTTGGGTTGTTCCGTTCACTGGTCATCGCCATTGGTCCATCATACCATCTATCTTTAGGGTTAACACCACCAATCCATCGTCAGTGTCGCTGATATGTTCAAGAGAAGTCATTCAGACAATTCACCTGTGTCTCACCCACTGCAATACATTCACACTCCATTCTTTCATGACCACCACCCTGAACACCGTATCATCAGATTGTTTTCACCTCCAAAATCATTTTCTTCGTTCCGTGTCGTAGATGTGGGATTCATTAAGGCCCTCCTACGACAGGTCACTTCTTGTCGACATCAGCTCATTATCTAAGAAGTCGACCTCAGAACAACCCTTTCAGTACTTTGAAGCTTGCATGCTTCAATGGCAAGTTTCTCACTTTCGGCGACAGGTTGACATTAATGGCCTTCGACCGAGAGATTTTGCGTGGTGTTCGACACCAAGTCCTTTTTCACACCACGTGAATTGTACTATAGTACCTTGAGGGTCATTATCATTATTGGTTATTCCTCTCACGCCTGTTAACAGCTTACATCATTGGTTGGTAATCAGGCGATGTCTTTCCATGTTCGACTCCAAAACATTTTTTCACATGGATCGACTTGTACTCCGAGTGAAGATTGAACGAGTTTTGAAGACCCCGGATCTAGTTTCATCCATCCAAGCTACAATATATTCAGGAATATAAAGACATCAAGTGTACTTTATTGCCGAACATATGATCATCCAAATCAAAGGATGATGGGTCCATATCATCAGTCTGTCACACAGATGATTGTCTGTCCTATGTACATGAAAATGAATTTATAAAGCTGAGCATGGGAATGCCCGCCTCAGCTAGATCATTAAAAAATGTTGTCAAAATAATGTATTGTATTGTATCTTATTACAGGTCGCCTCCCAGCTCAGAAAAACTTCGGATCCTCATAGTAAAGAATTTCACCCGACATCAGAAAGATTAACGACTCCATGCTTTAGGGGGCAACTGTTATAGAAATTTTTGGGCACTTCAACCCCAATCATAAATGTCCATAAACTTAGGGCTCCTAAGTCCTTAAAAGTGTTGCTTCACTGCCTAAAGGAACAAGGTCAGCTAATTACATCATCTCCCAGAAGTTCTCCACTGAACACTGCTCATAAATGGTCGAAACTAGACCATACTAAAAGCTCAGTGCAGAGGGTGCGATGCATATCACCTTCCTAGTGTACAAGGTGCGATGCATACTGAATTGCTCCTCTGTAGGGTGCGATGGTCAGGAATGGACAAATGGCAGGGACAAAGTGCGAGGTGGAAGATCATGGAATCGTCCAGAAGCTTCCCCTCCGACACTTGCCTCTCTGTTTTCAACCAGGGATGAGTAAGAAATCATCATTCTCCAAGTGGAAGCAGGAACTATCAGAGAGAGGACACTAATCAAGATCCCAGAAGATGACTCACCTCTCTGTAATAATCTATATATGGATCCCTCATCAGAGAGATCCAGAGGCTGGAATTTTGTATCTTATAGAGAAGTGTTGTTGGTTTTCTGGTGTACATTCATTGTGTTGGGTGATCTAAGCTTTGCTTGAGCTGAAGAAGGGCTTCCTAGCTGGAGGATGATGCTGGGTCAGAACATATGGTTGTAATCCTCTTGCTACTTTTCATCTTAATAAAGTTATTCTTGTTCTCTTCCATATTCTTATGTACTTGTTTATATATGCATTTATATGGTTAACACACATCTGGTCCTGTGTTATTTATGAATATAGATCTTTGTTTCTTCGATAGTAGTATGTTGTTGTGATTCGACAGGTTCTTTTTTAAGCTGGGCAGATGAAGGGGAAGCGGCGAAGCTCTATCAAGAAGGAGAGGAAATCAAGCGCAAGACTAAGGTCGGTCTTCTTGGTTCTCCTCTTGTCTATTTTCGTAAAAGAAAACAAAAGTAGAGTTTACTTGTTGTTTCTAAGATAGCCACCCATCTTAGTGGGAATAAGAGCATCCGAGTGGACACTATTCCCAGTAAGTCAAGCAAAATCTATAAATTTTCTTGATAACATTAAAAAATAAATTCTTAGCAATCTAAATGAACAAGTAGAAATGTTAAGAATACAAAATGAGCAAAAGGAAGATGCTGATATTTTTGTTGTCCATGTAGAATCACATGATATTAAATATTTCCCCTCATTACCAAGGTTGAAGGAGGTTTACCAAGAAGACAATCGAGCAAGTCAATTTCCAATGCAACTATGTTATGTAGCTCCAAGAGGACCATGGAAACCTATTCGACCTGATATGATGAAAAATCCTAATTCACAATTTCAAGCTTATTCACATCCATCTCAAAGAAATTGGAACACACCCTTTCCTTGGCAACCTTGCCCATCTCAACCCCAAAACCAATCTTGGCAACATGGTTGGCAAGGAACTTATGGGAACCATCCACAATATCTTCAATATTTTCCTAAATATCCTCCACACCCAACTCCATGTCATCCTTACCATTCACCTCGACCAATAACACAATCCCAACCACATCCATCTCGAATATCCACTCTCATTCAACTATCTATACCACCATTTCTAAACTGAGTAGCTCAACCCACAAATAATGGTGAGGCACAACACTTTCAAGCATCTCCTGTTGATCTAAATGGTATTCGTCTTAGCTTAGGAAGAGTATCACAAAAAATAAATTCTCTTGATATCATTGAAGGATAACATGCAAAAAAAAAATATTCAAACGAGAAGACCAAAGGATCATGGGTTCCATTTGATGAAGAGAAGACATCAAAATCAGAGATTGAGAAAGCTCCCTCATGGTTACCATCAAATACTCCATGTGTTCAAAAGAGCAATAAAAAAAGAGAGGAAGATTTGAATTTCATGGAAGAAGAAGATGTCCAAGATGATCCGAATTAGCAAGTGGACCAGGGGAATCACAACTATATTGAAATATGGTTCCAGACAATCACTAAGTTGCAACAATACTCCTCTTCTTCAACTGTGTTTGATATCATCAAAGTCAAAGCATTCAGTGTCTTATATCCAGTGTTAAGGAATACATTTCAATCCTACACATTAGTTTATTTTTCATCTTGATGTGCACATGGCTCCATTGGACGTATTCCTACACATGAAAATGATTTTTCTTTTTCAAGTAGACTAGGATAGGAAAAAAAAAAAAAATAACAAATAGGAGAAAAAATAAAATCTCAGGTGAAAACCTCCTTTGAGGCACCTAAGATTGGCTGAAAACCTCTCTGAGGTGGTCAATGTTATATACCTAGGGGGGGTAATATGGGGTACCGAGGGAGGTACCCAAGGTAATAATGTAATAATGGGATGGGCCATAGTAATAAATAAGGTGGTTAACCCATGTCATGTAAGGGACCACAAGTAGTTAATAATAATGTAAGGGGCCCATGGTATTAGTTGTTGGTATGAGGAAACCATGGTAATGATGCATGGTATTGTATGTATGAGGCCTATATAGAGGCTAGAGACTCCACATGGAGGGATTTGAAGAGAAGTATTATTGTATGAACAGGCATATGGCTTGTGGAGTGTTCTCCTTCCTTAAGGAGTGAATGTATGGTGTTGCCCTACCTTAAGGGTTTGATAATAAAGAAGCAATTCTATCTATATTCAGATCTTGTTTATTCTTGGGTTATTTCTATTATCATATATTTTTGGTTTAGATCTACAACAGTCAATGGGTTGGAAAAAAGAGAAAAAGAAAAGATCCTAGGTGAAAACCTCCTTTGAAGCGCCTAGGCAGACCTACTAGTTGAAAAACTCATTGAGGCGGCTAGTATGCCTAGATGAAAAAAAAGGAAAAAAATAAAAAATATTTGTTCCACATATCTCTCTGATGAATGTAGGTTCTCTCCAACATCTGCAAGCAACAAAAAGAAGTTAGCACCAAAGGAAATAAAACAATTGGTCAAAATTCTAGTCAAAGTAAGTCAAACTTGGACTTTCTCCTCCTTTTCTCAAATGCTCTAGAAGGACCAAGGCCATGCAAATCTATCACCCTCATCTATTTCCGGCATCCACTCATCATTCCCAACATTTTACCACTCATTTTCCTTGTTGTCCTGAAATACTATAGGAATACTTTGTTTTACTACGGGAAACATAAATACATACAACATAAAACTATTTTTGTCATATATTTAAAACCATGCATCCATTTTCCAAGCTATTTCAAGGGGATATGCATATGGATGATGGTAATATGCTCAAGCAATTTCAGCAAATTCCAGTGCATTTTTTTTGAGAAATTGGCCTCCATCACCTACAACCATTTTTTAATTTTCTCGATATCATGCATCCATTCAAAAATATGTTTCATGGGGAGATGCATATGGGTTATGGTAACATGCCCAAGAAATATCAGCAAAGTCTAGTGCATGGTTTGCAAGAAATGAACCTCCATCAACTTCAACCATTTTTAATTTTTCTCGAGATTTGTGCATCCATTGGCCAAATTTTTTTATGGGGAGGTGTGTAAGGATGATGGAAACATGCTCAAAAACTTTTAGGTCAATCAATTCTACCATTTGGTAGATATGGACAAGACAACGCAAATCTGTTGTTTCCTATAGTACTACACGAGTCCTAGTTTACTACAGGAAACATGCTGAAAGCTATAGGAAGGTACATAAGGTGAAATAAAGTGTGAGAAAGGTGCCTAATGGTGGAATAAGGTATATGGAAGGTGAAAATCACCCATGGCCAAGCCTAGCACTCTAGGAAGGTCGAATTTTACTAAAATAGATTGCTCATGGTAACTGGAAGACACAGGTTTAGAATCGCCAAGCATTCAAGACCTATGCAGAAGCAAACAAAGGAAATTATCACCTCCATAGGACCATGGATTGATCATCAACTCAAAAGCATCATGCATGTCTCTCTAACAACCATCAGGTAGGTACATGTATGCAATATTCTTTACCTCTTCTCTTGAGCATATTATAGTTACAAATTTGTTGTCAATACATGAGAGATGAGGTTTTATAAGCTAAGGATGGGTCAGCATTCTCGGACACCTTCAACTAGTTAAATGAGTCTCACTACTTCACTCATGCAATGTGGAAGAACCAAATTAGGAAGCGTGATGATTTTGAGGAATGGGGACAACAGTTAAAATAAGAAATTTCTACAAAGGCCAAGTCACCACAACACTCCAAGCCCTCAATCCACTTCATATCCACTATCTATCCAACATTCATCCATCATATTTCATAAGAAGAAAATTAATATTTTTCAAGAACAAACCCTACACTTTGTCTCACCCTAAAAAATTCTTGAAAAAACACATAGAGCACATCCTCTCCATTTTCACAGACCTACACTACTCCCCCTAAACCCTAGCATCATCCTCCAACCCCTATACATCATTTCTCATCACTCCCATACAATTAGAAGACCCTAAAAGGGAATGAATGACTCCTATAGGAAGGCAAAACATTGCTACAAGAAGGAATAAAGGAACAAATTGTGTTAAAACCCAAAATGGTAGTGCCTAAGAGAGAGCTAAACAAAACAGAGAACTCCAAGGCCATTAGGAAATCATCTAGGCCAAAAAAGAGAAGAAGAAGGCAACAAAAGGAAAGAAGGCATTCACCATCAAAATAGAACTCAAACTATAGTGATGAAAATAGGTTTTCTAAGAGGTCTCTAATCTCTTTCTAGCTTTTGTCCAAGGCCTAAAAAATGTTATAGAAAGGGGAGAAAGGCATAGAAGTGAAGTTGAGGGCCTACCCTAGGCTTAGAGTATTATTTTTTCTTAAAAAAGGTTTAAACAGGGTTTCCTGTAGTACTACATGAACTGCTATAGGGTTTGTTGTAGTACTACAGGAACCGCTAGAGGGTTTCCTGTAGTTTACTATAGGAAACACAGATTTACTACAAAAAGTCCTAGTTCTCATGTAAATGTGTTTTGAAGGTTTCAGAGATGTACAAATGGTGGAAAAGGGTAGCGTAATGTTGGAAAAATATGGGGAGGACCTTGCCAAACTTAAAAATATTCAAGAACCCAACTTGAATAAGGGAAAGAAGACAAGCTAATGGTCTCAAGAAACACTATGACTTTTTTCTATGCACAAACAATTTTGGAAAAATGAGTGAAAACAGAATGAAAATTTCAAGAGAGGATATGAATTAAATGGATCTACAAGCCAATAGAGTTCACTTGCAAAGAGGAAAGTTATGTTTTTCTTGCTTGAAAGATTGTTAAACAATCATGAAAAAAACAAATACATTTTTTTTCTTGTCCTTGCAGAACTTACAACCAAGATTCTTAAGAGAAAGGATTGAAGAATGCACAAGAGAGAGGCCACCAGTGCCATGAATGAGGCACAATGAGGTCACTAAGTTTCTCAGAGGATGAGAAACACTTTCAACAAGGGGGTATGATGGAACTCTAAATTAGACATAAATTAAGGCTCACGCTTCTAAATTAGACATAAATTAGCGCTCATCTAACCATCCTTAAACACATTAAACCTCTCATTTTGCATTAGATAATTTAATTTTAACTTTAATATGTTCATTAGGAAGGATTATGGATAATTGCATATTTGTGCCTAATATTATTTATTTTTGTGGAATATTATGAGAATATTGGGCAAATTATGAAGATTTGGAGGAGGAGATAATTTAGGGACTTGCTTCCTACTACATGAGGATCAATATTAAATAATAAATCAACAAGATATCCTAGAATTATGGCAGAGATTGTGGAGCTCCAATGATTGAGAAAATCTAGAAATGTGTTCCCTACCATTTAATGCATATTCCTAGTATTGGGAACCAAATCCACTAATCAAGGGATTTTGGTGGGGAAATATTCTTCCTTTCATGGGGAATGATTCCTAATAATTTTGTATAACTACCAAGTCAAATTTTCCTTTAGAGGTATATTTTTCTTAGTTTTCTTGTGAAGAGAACTCATATTTTTGCAGCTCCACTACCATTTCTTGCAGGGTTGTAATTGTATTGATGGAAATAATGAAGATTGGTGACATGTTCAGCTTATATATCTTGGTCTCCTTCATAGGACTCTGAGTTTCCTTGGGCTTGGCTAGCCCAGAAGCCTCAAAGCCATTTTGTATCATCTTTTTTTCTTCCTTTTACTTCTTATTCACATGTATCTCTTGTTCCTGTCCTTTTTCTGTTTCTACATTTAGTATTAATTATTTATTGTTGTGGGATTGGTTTAAATGGTTGAATTAAGTTATTTTCCAAGATCAAAAATATCATTTAGTCATTGGAACAACTTTGGAAGGTCATAGTAATCACTGAGTTACTCAGATTAGTTTTCTTATTCCCAAATCTAGAGTTCTAGAAGTCCTTTGTAGCAAATAACAATAAATTTCTGCTATTTCTTAGAGCATGCTAAAGCACTTCAATATAGTTTATTCCACATGAATTATATCAAAAACAAATTCTAGTTAATAAAAAAAATCACCCCATTGAATTTTCACTTGATTAGGTTAGGCAATTGATAGATTTACTAGTTCACTAGTTCCCGAATTTCTAGATTTTATACTAGTAATTTTCTTCCATTTTTTAGCATCGGTTAATAGAAGTGTTTTTGAGTTATTCCACTTGGAATGGAGGCCTAATACATCCTAGTCAATAAATTGTTTTTCATATCCAATTTGGATTTAATTTGGTTAGTCATTTGGTGAATTATAACTCCCTATAGCAAATATGTTGTTCCCTATAGTAAACTACAGGAAACCCTGTAGGAGCCTTCCAGTGTGTATATACTTGCCTAGACTCACTCAAGAAGATTTTTTATGATCCCTTAGGGCTGAATCAAGACCCATATGCTCTAAATAAATTATTAGGTAAGAATAAAGACCACTTAGGACTTGCCTCTATACCCATGCAAAACATTTTAGTGATTTGAGTTAATGGACAAATTTATGAATTGGATAATACAATGATGATTTTATTGATTGCTACATCTAGTGAGCTCTATTAATGGATATAAACTCTTTGAAATGTAATGGTTGACATTTAGTTCATGATCTCTACTTTATGCAAATATAATATGTTTCTCTCCTTGTATTTTCTTTCTTGCAATAGGTTAAGGTTTCCATTTCGAGCATTTCATTTTCTGCAATTAGTTTAGGATTTGATTTTATTACATGGACTCTATTACATCATGAAAACAAAGGAATGACACATTTTATGTTTCATATATAGTGACGATACCTCTTAAGTTTGTATGAACCCCGGGTTGATAATTAAAGTTGGTAGCTTTGGGAGTTGCAACATTCTTGTTGCAATACCAAGACTCATCATGGGCCTTACATTGTCACCAAGGTTGTGGGAGGCAATGATTTTGAGTTCAAAATTCCCATATTCCTTAGCATGCACCCAACGTTTAATGTGGATCACATTCAACCATACTTTCCACAATCATTGGACACATCAGACATTATAGAAAAAATCACACCACTAGAGTTAAACCCAGACTACGTGGAACATGACACAACTAATCAGATCATGGACATGCAAATCAAGAACACTTGCCAAAAAAGTATCCAATTGTATCAGGTTATGAAACCTAGCCAACTCCTGCACCAAGGTAAGTGGCTCGCTAAGGACTAAGTTTAGCAAAAGCTTCCGCATCTCATGGAGGCACTCAACAATGGGGACCATTGCCTCATAATGGGGGAGGAGTAATCTTGGCGGGTATTGGTGGCCACCTACTTATTCCACTTGGACGCCAAGAATTTTTTCTTTTAGTTTCATCAATTGTAGCACATTTTACTAATTTTGGCAGTTTTTATGGTCCAGAAATGCTAGAGCCATTTTGAGGCCCTAAATGTTTTTTTTTGGAAAATGGGCAAACCCAAAGCCTACAATAGGGGGTTGCAATTGAAAGTTGTAGTCCTTAGATATATAGTTGTAAGAAGGTATCATAAGTGTCAAACGGAGATGGTATGCCAACGTTACAACCTCGGGAAGTTGATGTACCAATTTACCCCAATAGGGCCCATAGACGGTTGGCGCTTCAACTACTAGGGTTAGGTTTTTGGATGTTTAGGGTTTTCCATTGTTTCTTAATAATAAATAGGCCTTCGAGCCTCACTATAACATAGTTCAGAAGGAATGTAGTCGCCAAATATATTCTTAGAGATAATCTACCATCGTGTGATCTGATTTATTCCCATTTTACATGTAAACAAATTTTAGTGCTTTTTTTTTAGTGAACTGAAGTTTTGTTTTTGTTGTATCTTTATGTTTTTGTTTATATTTGTATTTTCATTTTATTCCTTAATAAATATGAATCATTCTCAATAAGAAATAATCCTTCAAGCATCATTGTAACACAGTTCAGAAGGCATGTATCCACTGCATCTCTTCTAAGAGATAAACTACAATCGCCTGACCTAGTTTATTTTCAATATGGCATGTAAATAATTTTCAGAACTTTGTTATTAATGAATTGAAGTTTTGTTTCCGTTGTATCTTTGTGTTTCTATTTATATGTGTATTTCATTTTGTTCCTTCATAAAATATGGTTCAGTGGTATTAGAGTGTCCTGCTCTTTCTCTGTTCTTTTGTGCATGTCCCCAGTGAGGTCAAGGTATGAGGATTTGGGACTTGAACTTGTTGAGACTTTGCAAGACTGTCCCTACCGTCACCAACAACCTCCCATAGTGTAAGAAAGGAAAGACGAGGGAGCACAAGATCCTATCAAACTATTGATCAAAGAAACCCTCAAGAGGTGAAGGAAAGAGATGATGGACAACTTTGCCCGAATTCTTTGACAGATGTTCACTCACAATGCATCTTCATCCAAAAATCACTTCAAAGGAACCACCCCCTTCAAGGTACAAGTGAACATCGGTATCCCTATATTCAAAGGTCGAATAGATGTAGATGTTGTAGATAAATTTTTGAATCTATTGGAAGGTTATTTTTTGGTTTATAGTTTCTCCGATTGGAAGAATATTACTTTTGCAATGCCTAAGGCTACCCTCCATGTCAAGCACTGGTGGGGAATTTACTGTGAGACAAGGGCTAAGGAATCATCTCTATTTACAGTTGTCCCCCTCCTGGAACTCTTTTTAAGACATTGTCAAGGAATAATATTACCCCATGGGGAGCACTGAGGACAAGTACATACAGTGGTCCACGCAACAGTAACAAGGGGATCAAGAAATGCATGAGTTCACAAATATTTTTCATACTCTATGTGCAAAGTTGGGTATCAAAGACTCTGAGTGATATCTAGTGCTTAATTATCATGACTATCTACATAAATACGTTCAAGAAGAAAGGGAGTCCTAGACATCTCGTCGCTTGGTGCAACATATCAATGCGCTGCAAAGATTGAAAAAAAAAATTAAACAAAATAAGCATGATTTTGGATATGTGAATCAGAAGTAAGGAAACAGAACCCCCAAAATATAAAAAAAAGGATAGATCCAAGGTGGAGTGACCCAAGAAAACCCATCAAATCCGCAATCAAAGAATGGCACCATAGAGATGAAAAATGATACATGAAAGTGGTGTCATTGCCATAAGATACCCACTCACAACAAAAAATGAGTGTCACGCTAAGAAGTCATTGGTGGTCAAGCTGAAAGCTTCAAAGTCTAATGCATGTTCTGGTTCTGGCCTAGAACCTGACAAGGGGTGTTAGTGCTCAAATCTACCTTAGGCTGAAATAAGGTAAAACTCAAGGCCACATCAAACCACGCTCAGCCTCGTAGCTAGCCCTACGAGGATAGGAGAGGGCTCTCTCCAGTGAATCTCGAAAAAGGTAATCAATGAGGCTCGAGATGACTAAATTTGCAACTGATCTTAGGCTAGGTATTAAGTGCAGGGGTTTGATTTGATTTGGGTTTTTAGGGTTTTGTTGAAAACAATGGGAAAGGCAATTTGGGCTCAGGGATGAGGCACAGTTTCTGCAGAGATCTGATTAGGGCAAGGAAGACAATCGTTTTGATGCTTTAAAGCAAGTGAGGTGGGTAGATCAGACTAGTGAGGAGCTAAGGAGAGAAAGGAAGTCTCAATGATTCTCCTTAAACTAAAGAAAACATGGAAATTTAAACAAACTTAAAGGCAGAGCATAGCAAATTATGGATTCTACCTTAACACTTCATTTGTTCAATTGCAGAAGATAAGAGAAGGAAAGTGATACACATGAACAACTTACAAATATTGAAAGAAGCACACCATCAACACATAAAGCCACATGAATCCCAAATAGTGCTGCAAAACCCTGGTCTTTCCTTTGCCAAAAATGCAGATAAAATATGTACAATAGAGTGTCAAGCTATTCCCAAGAGTCCAACCTCTCCAACCTCTGAAAATGATTGAGAAATTACATCATATAGAACATCCTAACCTCTTTGCTTGCCTCTAGGGGTCGAGCTCATCATTCTAGGAGCTATTTGAACTAATTCTAAACAAGGAACTGAAATCTAGGTAGTCAAACAACTTACTCCTATATGGTAGGAAACTGATTCATTCATTTAATTTTCACCTTTTAGTGAATGAATCCTCTAGAACAAGTAAAAATGTGCCAAAATTACATCATATTCAATCAATTACATCAAGAGAAGTAAAAAAATACATCACAAATAAAAACTAGTCAAACTAGCTGAATTTCTGAGCTCAAAGATGAAAAATATGCCAAAAATCTCTATGCGTCGCGCGCCTGAGCTCTATGCGCCGCACGCATTTCAGCCTACCTTTGGGGCACTTCCTGACATCCAAATCAATCTCACAATATCTAGTTGGAAATCTCTAGATGTATGATATCCATCCCAAGTGGAATTTCTCAATTTGGAGCTCATTTGCCCCCTAAAAATGTGATTCTCCCCGAAGTACTTCCTGCTGGTGCAAAAGGTGGCAGAAAGGTTATTTTCATGGTGTTTTTGGCCCTTTTGATCATCCAGAACTTGATGAAATGCTTTGGCAATAGCTGAGCATGCATAACTTACCATGACAAACCCAAAAATATAAAGTTTTCCTCCAACAAGTGTCCCAATCATAAGCGCGCGCGTCGACGCGCTACGCATTGAGCCGAAAAACCTGTTTTGCAAGCCAAAAATTTCAAAATGACAAAATTTTCTCCAAATTCCTTGAAATTTGGGCTGAATGTGCCTCATCAAGTGCCATGCTCATCCAAAGAAGCTTCAACGAAGATTCAGAGCCGATCTTGCCTTTTACTCCGTGTCAGTGTCTTCCTGGTGCGCAGTTCATTGATGGAATCACTGTCTTGTTCGTATGATCAATATGTCCGTCTCCATGGTGTTTGAAACAAGGTGTATGTTTGGTTTGGAATAACTTGTCATAATCAATCCATGCAAATCTTATAAGATGATCAAACATGCAGCTCAAATGATGATCCAAGCATATTGGGCAATTTTGGAGCAACATTTTGAATTTTTTGGGCTTGTTGGCTGTATGCACCGCGCGTCTGCCCAACATGCCACACGCACTCAATGCGTCATGCCAGTGTATTTTTACACTGTGAAAACTTGCCCAATGCGCCGCGCGCACTCAATGCATCGCGCGCCTGCCCAACCCGCCGTGCGCCACATAGAGCATTTTGTAGGAGGCTTTTGGAGGCCTTCCCAGTGTCAAAATTGGGTGAAAGATAGCTCGTTGGAAATTTATTTAAGTCTAATTTCCAACACAACTCGAAATTTTTCAATTTGGAGTTCATTTTCCTTGTCAAAAATCAAATCTCCCAAGACTGGTCAAAATGTGCCAAATGAGGCTGCCTCAAGGCAGAGTGCTGTTGCAGTCAACTTTTGAATGCCTTCCTCAACTCCAAATTGAGCTCATTATAGTTAATTGGAAAGATATTTTTGTCTAGTTATCCTTTGACTCATCAAGAAAGTTATTTGGCCAACCAATCTAGGATAAAACCTAAGTTTCCCAAGGTCACTTCAGAGGTGCATCAATTCTCCCGAGGCGATTGTATTTTTGACATTTCTCTAAAACCATGACACCTGTGTAAAATGTGAAGGATTGTTTTCTTACTTGGCATGTTGTGGACAAAAAAATCTCTCAGTTTTTCAAAATTCATCTTTGATTGCTCTGGAACATCTTTTGAGTGAAACTTGTCCCGATGTGTGAAACAAAGAATTTTGTCGAAATGAAGCGAAATGAAGGGGATAAGGGGATTCTAAATTCTTGGGGAAATTTTTGGAAGTAGAGAGGGATGTTAGGAAGTAGGGGAAAGTGGAATCTTAGAGATCGAGTGAGGGGAAGGGGTCCAAAAGGGAAAAACACAGGCCTAGCCTAAAAAATTGCCAAGTTGTGGCAAGAAACTAGGGTTTGTGCATATATGAGGAATTTGGGGGATCTCAGTGATGGGAAGTGTTTAATAAGGTACATTAATGATAGGGGAAAGTGTATGAACATTAAGATACAAGTTTTTCTAATGATTTGACCATCCAAGAGAAATTACCTCCAAAACCCTAGGAGAGGGAAATGGACCTTACCTAGGCACAACTGAAGCAAGAACAAGTTGTAAAATGACACAATGGAACTTGACATGATGTGACAACCATCTGAATGATGGTACACTCAGTTGAATGGTGACATGAACCGAAATTTGGACAACTTTGAAAGGAGTGAAAGCAAACCCTAGACCTAATGCCTAGTGACCAAATTTTGCTTGAAGACTCACTGAAATGACAAAATTTGACCTTGACACTCTGAGACCACTTTGTAAGAGCATATTTGATCACTGGAGGAAGGCTGGAAAGACTGACACTAACACATACATTAATTAATCTATAACCATGTGCAGTGAGAACAGAATAAACCATCATACCATCATACATAAGCAACACATCAACACACATGAACACCGGGATTTTTAGGTGGAAACGCAATGTGGGAAAGAAACTAATGTTTCTTTCTTCTCTATCTTCATCTTATATTATAAATAAAACATCTTACAATCTTGTATTGGTGCAGAATTATACCAGCATGCAAGCACCCACCTGCAGAAGGCTACAACCTTCTCTCATTCTCCAACACCCACTAGAAGGGAGCTCCAACCCCCTCATCTTGTTTACCAACACCCACCGAAAGGGAGCTCCAACCCCCTTATTTCATTTACTAGCTACCACTGGAAGGAAACTTTGACTCCCTCACTGAAGGTTCCAACCCTCAACACTTTAATGGGCCATGTTTCATAAATTTTCACACTAGATCCACCTGCTACAAAACATCACAACTTGTAGGCCACTTTTAATCAAAATTTCAAACTAGACCCACTACCATCATTTAAGCCCAATATCAATTATCAAAAATTAAATTGATCGCTGCAACAAACCACTCAATTATTGAACCAATTGAATCAATCAATCACTGAATCAACTAAGACTCAAATCAATAAACTTATTCTTAAACAACCAAAGCAGTTAGATCATTGTAACTAGAATACCAATCAAATATTGTTCATCATAGAAACCAAATTCAGTTACTACAAACCTTAATAAACCATATATCAAAATATATATGCTATTGTTCTTAAGAAACCCGCGTGTATACACGCTCTCCATGAGGCATACCCGCTTAAAGATATGAAAACATTGAACCCGGAAAATGAATCACTATCATTCTAAAATAGACTATGAGTCACACACAGAACCACTGAATCATTCTGAAATAATCACGAAACCATCACTGATATTAAATCACATACAACTAGTAGCAACATCATTCTTCAACATATCAATCCTCAATCCATTCATCTTCAAACATCACTATTAAGCCCATATCATCAAGTAAGACTTCATTGACAGACAGCTGAAACGCAACAAGACTGATTAAACTGATCAGACGTCTTCTTCAGCAAAACCCTAACTTATATACGTGCTTTCCACAAAGAATTTCCATGTGTATACAGGATTTTTGGGAATAACACTCACGTACATATCTGAATAGGTACGTGAATTACCAACATCATACCAACGTATATATGTGCCTTTTAGGTTATAAAACCGCGTACAAATCTGCAATTATTGGCACAAACCTTCACTACACAACAGAGCTTCAAACATACCCATATCTTGACATACAAAGAATAATCACACGCAAAATCATTATCATCTCATATTAAATCAACCCATAATCAATATTGTAGATCTATTAGATCTGATCCATCATCAAATTCCCAGGTGCATACTTAGTTTCAGATGAAACTATTCATTAGTAACCCCTTGATCTCATTTACCGACACCCACTGGAAGGGAGCTCCAACCCCCTAATTTGATTTACCAGCCACCACTGGAAGGAAGCTTTGACTCCCTCACTAAAGGCTCCAGCCCTCAACACTTCCATGGACCATGTTTCATAAATTTTCACATTGGATCCACCTACTATAAAACATAACAACTTGTAGGTTACTTTTCATCAAATTTTCACACTGGACCCACTGCCATCATTTAAGCCCAATATCAATTATCAAAACTGAAACTGATCACTGTAACAAATCACTCAATTATTGAACCAATTGAATCAACCAATCACTGAACCAACTGAGACCTAAATCAATCAACTTATTCTTAAACAACCAAAGCAATTAGATTATTGTAACCAGAATACCAATCACATATTATTCATCATAGAAACTAGATTCGATTACTGCAAACCTTGATCAACCATATATCAAAATATATACATTATTTTTCTTAAGAAAACCTGCATGTGTACACGCTTTCCATGATGCATACCCGCGTACGTGTCTGAAAACACTGAACCCTAAAAAATGAATCATTGTCATTCTGAAATAAACTCTGAGTCACACATAGAACCACTGAATCATTATGAAATAATCACATAACCATCATTGATCTTCAATCACATACAACTAGTAGTATCATCATTATTCAACATATTAATCCTCAATCAATTCATCTTCAAACATCACTATTAAGCCCAAATCATCAAGTAAGACTTCATTGACAGATAGCAAAAACACATCAAGACTAATTAGACTGATCAGACATATTCTTCAACAAAACCCTAACTTATATACGTGCTTTCCACAAAGCATTTCCATGTGTATATGTGCTTTTGAGGAATGACACTCACGTATAGATCTGAATAGGTACGTGACTTACCAACATCATACCAGTGTATGTATGCACCTTTTAGGCTATAAAACCCGCGTACAAATCTGCAATTATTGGCTCAAACCTTCGCTGTACAACAGAGCTTTAGACATACCCACATGCTGACATCCATAAAATAATCACACGTCAAATCATTATCTCAAATCAAATCAACTCATAATCAATATTGTCATTTCATATCTATTGGATCTGATCCATCATCAAATTCTTGGGTGCATACTTAGTTTCAAATAAAACTATTCATTAGTAACCCAATACCTGCACACTTGCTTCATATCTGACTATCCATGAAATATTCATTACTCGCACACCAAAAACACTTTGATCTTCATCTCCTTATATATCTTATCCCTTAGCCAATAGCATAGGTCAAAATCACACTAATGTCAATGGTATTCTTTGACAGGATCAAATATCTGCTACTGGGCTCAATACCATGGGTCAATACTATGGTAAAGACCCTTGGTATTTAGAATACCATGGTACAGAAACTGTACGCACCTTTTCTTCTTCATACCCTTGTGTGTACATGGCTATGCTTCATAGAACCTACATATACTTCTTCGAACTTCATCTTTATCATTCCTCTGTCTCTGAACTGCTATGCCTTTGACCAAATTTTCCATCACATGTAGACACATCCTGTTGACATCTTCATCAAGTAGGTTTCCATCAAAAGAAAACTCATCAAGTAGGTTTCCATCAAGGACAACATGTTAGTCATAATACCGACAGAGGGCGTCATATCAATTGAGGGTGCTCCTTGCTATTGGACATTGAGTTTCTATGGTTTTGGTGGCAATTATTTTTGGGCCTGAATCCCTCGAGATATGATATTGTTGCTTGCACAAGGGGAGTGGGAGGATTTATGAGAGGGTTGTCCCAGAACATGTGGCCATATTCGTGGTAGCGATGGAACTGGAAAGGGACATGCTCATAATCGATGGGGTGGGTAATAACTTCATCATGCAAGGAGATTTCAATACATTCTAGGAGAGGTTGGAAATATTTATCTAGACACAGAGTCTAATGTATACAATGTATCTCCTACTTTTGGTGATGTCAGAGCTTTTGATATAGGATCAGGGTGCATTTAATATGCCCTCCAAGATATCCTCTTCCGAGTATTCCATTGGTAAGGCATACAAACATATCCACATAGGAGAAATTAATAACTTCTTATCATCATGATTATATCTAGGAGTCCAGAAGTAGAGAAAGATTCTTGTATTATTTAGGAAATATGGGTCTCCCTCAAAAACCCAAGAGCGATCATCAAGGTTGGTAAAAACCATAGTGAAGAAGCCCTTATCACCTATCTCCAACTCAACGTGGCCCTTGGGGTGCCATTTATTTTTAATCTGCATGGACAAGTCTTTCGCAGTAGGCAAGACTCCTACAAATTTATAGATGAGAGCGTGATCCTGCAAGTGTTTGATATAGCTTAGGATGGAATCATATTTTACCTCGTAATTTGGATTTTTGGCAGCTTTAGGGAGAAATCAGTTTTGCCTCTTATTTTTCCAAGTTGTGTTAAGGATGGGGTCATTCACTTGGCCTCCTTGGGCTACCAATCCTAAATGTTGAGACTACAAGTTAGAAGAAGGGCCACAATGACTCATTGAGGCATCATCAATAGTTACATTACCATAGGAAGCATTGGAGACCCCTCCCCTAAGGAAGAAGAAATGTTGAAGTTAGATAATGGAGAAAAATGATGAATCAACTCTTTGAGGCGAAGAAAAAATTAATCTACAAAAAAATCTATAAGAAATACTCTAAAAAAACCTTGAATATACTACTCTATATCATTTTTAATATATATACACACACTTACTCTTCAAAATCATATTAAATAAATTGAAAGAGAATTTATGTGCAAGGGCTTCACTGAAGCTTGCTATGGCCTTGTTGAGTCTCTTCGCTATCTTTAACACTTATCCTTCTTTACACGAACCTACTCAGGTGTTTCACGCTCTAGCGACCTTTCTTCACAACTTCTTTAGCCTTCTTACGGTCTTGGCGTCCCTTCTACCTTTTGGCAAACCTCTAGCGAACCTCAAGCAAGAATAACTAAGACAGATACTACCTCAACAGATATTTGGTTCACAATACAAGTACTCATATGTAGAACGTGAAAACACTCTCTTTATTTATTTCAAAAAAGATCTCTTACAAGATGGACTGTGTTTGCCCGAAAGAGCGGATACATAGACCATGAACACATAGATCACACATCTGGACTCTCTATAGATCTAGCCACTTTAGGTTCTTATCTATGTCGAGCACATAGATACGCAGGCTTCTCAGATCTTCTAATACACTCTTAAGATATCTATCTTCTTCGTGATGCAAGCAGGTCAGACAAATGTTCGCAGTTGCAGAGCAGGAAGAGAAGAAAAAATTTCTTCACACACTAACACACACCCCCCCCCCCCTCAAAAAAAAATGAGCCTTACCCTCCTCCTTATATAGGAAAGAGAGGGGACAAGCATTTGATGGTCAGGCCTCTATGTACAAAAGGAATCTGTGTACTTTTATCAATCAGTCAGGTAGATGTGGGGTCAAACCCCACCAATGGTCATAGAAGTGCTTCGAGTCTCCTGATGAGATCGAATCTTGTACTGAAACCATTATTAAAGGTAAATACACAGTGGAAACTTTTTACCCAAAAGACCACGAGAAAACCATTCACTTTAAGTCTGTGACTAGACATTACATAATGGGGTTTATGAGGACTAATTTAGGCAAGGTCATTAAAGACCGTAATTCCGGGAAAACGGAATTTGTCATACAGACAATCATCCCATGCTTTTGTATAGATTCTTCTGACTATCATGGGCTTGTTTAGTACAATCTGATGTTTTATTTTAGTCATAACCAGCCATTCATGATATCTAGTCATGTACTAGTTCAATATCTCACAATCAGAAAGATGCTGCAAATCTCTGACGATCTTACAAGGAGTATGGAAACAAAAAACATTATTTGCAAAACATCTATCACACTGCGTTCTATAGTGAGACTCATAATAGAGAGGATCGATAATTGTTCTATTAACACCATAGTCTGTCCACCAAGCTTATAACCATTCACATTGTTGATTTCTTTGCATGGCCCACATTGACCCAAATTTTAGTTTGGTATAGTGGGTTTCATTTCTACCATCAACATTTAGGAGATCCCACCATAGTTGCTTATACCTGTAAAATTGTCAAAATTATTAGGGAACATAAGATTTGGATCATTTCTTGGCCATATAGCAGCTTTGTTTGTTATGATAGGCCAGTGGATATTCCTGGTTCGGTTTATACGAAAATATTTATGATAGATTCTGTATCTATCACCTCCTTTTGACCAAATCATGTTGATATCATGAAAATCACTTCTCATTGATTCTTCTGCTAGATGTGTTGTAGTCATACTTCTTGAGTATACCATATCATGGATCCATTTTCTCCCTTTTGGGTATACTTTCCTCTGAGAACCAAATGTAGAATTTATGTCTATGCTTGAAGATTTGCATCTAACACTTTGGTGTTTCTCAGCTGCCAAGTTGGCTTCCAATTATCTCTATATTCTGACCAACTCTTCTCTTCAGGAATGGATCTTAATACTTCTTGTTGTTGATTTTGATTCAACTTTGTGACTATTATCATGACATGTTGTTGCTGAATATATTCTCTGCTAAGAAAGTTAGGCAAACAATTTACTGATCCTTTGATATGTTCAACTTGAAAATCAAAATTAGCAAATAATGCTTTCCATCTAGCAAATTTTGCTTCACCGGGCTTCTTGATGTCTTTAGTTAGGACTTTCTTTAAGACAGAAGCATCTGTTCTTAATAAGAAATTCTTATTGACCAAATGGATTTCAAATTTATCAATAGAATTCCATGCAGCTTTTACTTCTCTTTCAATTGTGGAGTAATTTCTTTCAGCAGGATTCCAAGTTCTAGAGGCAAATTGAACTATTTGTTCTTCACCATCTTTCTTTTGTTTGAGTATACCTCCCCCTCCAAGGTCACTGGCATCTGATTCAACAATTTTAAAAGCATTGTCGTCAGCAACATATAAAAAAGGAAGATATTTTACCTTGGATTTGATGTTTCTTACAACATTTGTATGAGAATTAGTCCAGGGCATAGGATTTTTCTTCAATCTCCGGTTCAACAGATTTCGGTCCTTAGCACAATCCTGATAAAAATTGCTAACGTAATTTAGACAGCCAAGAAATCTCTGAAGTTGTGTTTTGCCTGTAATTGTATCTAGAAATTTGTCTACAAAATCAAGGGTGTGCTTTTGTAGAGATATCTGGCCATTCTGGATTGCATGGCCGAGGAACTTGATCCCTGCATGGTATTTTTTTTAATGCTGGCCTGACATGGAAAAGGCACCTGAGTTTGTTGCATGAATGATGCTGGTATATATGTTGAAGTTTTTTTTGGCATACACGTTGAAGTTTTTCACATATAACGTTGGCATATACTTTGAAGTTTTTGGTATATACGTTGAAGTCTTTTTGGCATGTAAATGTGTTAAAAGCCATGCGTTGAATGTACTCTTGAACGCTGTTTAACACATGGAATTGTATTGAGCCCTTTTTTGGTATGCTAACTGCATGGTATTTCATAAGTATTTGAGACAAGTGTTGAGATTAGATTGGTGAAGACCAAATTCCGATAGCTCTGTTGCCTTTTCCATGTAAAACAATTCAAGAACGTTGCGGAAAAATTGATGAGGAAGAGATTTGAAATTTTTTGAGAATGCATAGCTGATCTGAAAATGTTTTATATTTTCATTAAAGACAAAGATATTACAAAGCCCTATATGGAGAGAATGCCCTTTTGAATTGTAATTTTTAAAAATTACCACCAGAAGTACAATTTTATTGTATATTGGCAAAAGTATTTTTCTATCAGCAGAAGTAATTTTTACATAATGCATTCAATCATATCCATGGTGGGAATAGTTCTTACTGGCAAGGAGAACTATCTTGAATGGTCCCGGATGATAAAACACACCCTCATTTTCAATGAGTTGTGGAAAGGAGTGTGTGTTGGAGACAGAGACAATGAACTAGAACAGCCTACCTCAAACAAAGAGCTTGTCATTTGGGAAAACAAGAACAACAAAGCTTATGCATTAATCGTAGCATCTGTAAATGAAGAGGTGAGTAGCCATATTTCATCATTTTCAACTACCTTTGAAGCCTTACAAAATTTGAAAGAACTCTATGACTCACATTCTACACTTGAAGTTGTTCAGCTCATGATTAAACTCTTCACTCTTGAACTACAAAATAATGATCCTCTTGCTCTTGCATCTGAAGTAAAGTCTATAATGCATGATATCAAATCCACTAAGGTTGAATTGGATATTCCTCTTATCACTTTTCTCAAGGTACTTTATCCTACTTACTCCAATTATCTTGAGTCATTGCAAGCAAATGGAAATCTCAAGATATCACCTTTGACTCTCTTATGAAAAAGTTTGTTGAAAGAGAGAAATCTTTTGGAAAGAAGATAGCCCCTGAATCTTCTAAAGAGGCTGTGTGCCTTGCTCATAAAGAAAATCATCCTACTCAAGATTCTTCAAGAGGAAGAGGTGATCGAAGAGGAAGAGGAAGATATTTCAGAGGCGGGGGGGGCAAACATTCTCAAGGAGAAAAGGCAGATTTGCATTGCATTCGCTGCAAAAGAAATGGATCACATTATGCCTACATGCAAGCTACCATGGGACAAATTGAGTAGAAAAGAAACCAACAGAAAGGTAAAACTGATGATACAGACAAAGGGAAAGCACCTGAATCTGCTCACTATGTTGTGGCACAATGTAATATTGGAGTAAATGAAGAATTAATGCTTCGCTTGCTTCTTGGAAAAATGATTGGTTGCTTGATTCAGGAGCAACCTGCCACATGACTCATAGAAAATATTTTTTTTGAAGAATTTACTGACAATGTTGATGGAGCAGTATACTTTGCATCAAGCCATCAGGGCTTGGCACAATCAGGCTTAATATGCCTGGTCTTCCAGACTTTCTTCTGCATCATGTTCTACATCTCCCACAGCTCAAGAGAAAAATGGTTTCCTTGGTCCACATCTGCCAGAAAGGTCACTCCATTCATATGTTTGATGGAAAGCTTGAGGTAAGAAAAGCATCTGACCACTCACTTGTCATGAGGGGAATAGAAGAAGAAAGACTTCTCAAGCTACAAGGAACCTCTACTTGTGCACAACATTTCTCAAACAATTCTCATCATGAAGAAGGTACACTTCCATCAAGTTTATTATGGCATGCTAGATTTAGACATTTGAACTATGACAACCTCTGCTTGTTGAAGAAAAATGGTGTTGTCGGTTTGCCTACAATTCCTAGGAAACTCAAGCAATGTGATGCTTGTATTCTAGGAAAGCATAGCAAACAGTCTTTTCATGATTCACATTCAAGAGCACATAGAAAACCTGAACTCATTCATTCAGATTTATGTGGTCCAATGCATGTTCCTTCTGCAAATGGAAATAAATATATGATGACATTTATTGATGACTACACCAGAATGTGTTGGGTTTATTTATTGTAGAACAAATCTGATGCTTTCCTAACATTCAAGAATTTTCATAAATGGATTGAAAATGATGCACAATCTCATATTGGGTCTATTCTCACTGATAATGGAAAAGAATATACATCAAATGAATTTGAAAACTATCTTCACCGACATGGGATCAAACATCAAACAATTGTGCCTTATAATCCCCAACAGAATGGTGTAGCTAAAAGAATGAACAGAACAATCTTGAATATGGTACGATCCATGCTTTTCTTCAAAAATTTAAAGATAATGTTTTGGGCTGATGCTGTTCTATGTGCTGCATATATAAAGAATAGATGTCCATCTAATGCTATGAGAAACAAGACTCCTTATGAATTGTGGTATGGACATTTCCTTCGGTAAAACATCTCAGGGTCTTTGGTTCCACCTGTTATGCTTTGATACCAAAGGTACATAGAAACAAACTTGGTGCTAGAATTCGTAAGTGTATCTTCCTGGGGTATTCAAACACCTCCAAAGCATACTGCCTCTATGATGAAGTAATAAAAAGTTTGTTGTATCTAGAGATGTAATTTTCTTGAATCATCCAAAACTGACAATGTTGTTGAGCGGCAACTTGATCGCTTGGATAGATTCGCAAAAGCAAAATCATTTCAAGAATTTGATAATCAGATTCCACATCTTGAAGGGGGGATTCCTATGCTAGATCAACATGTGGAATCTTCTTCTGAGGAACACTCTCCCCTACATGAAACTCCAACAATAGATGATGATTTAAGTGATGTGATTGATAGAATTGGGAGACTCAATCTTGATTCAGTCCCAAATCAATCAACGGAGCAGCCTGGACCATCTGAGAAAGGTCCCACAAAGTGGTTGACAAAGACACTTGAAAGTGTTCATCTTGATGAGGTTGGAAAGACAGGAACTAGAAATTCAAACCGGCAAAATGGAGGTGATGTGGATGACTCTAATTCACCTATTGATATGAATGTTTCTTATGATTGTGAATTTAACTTGTCTACAGATTTTGAACCAACTTCCTTCAAAGAAGTTGCTTCTCATGATGAATGGAAAGAAGCGATGCAAAAGGAGTATGATGCCCTCATAAATAACGGGACTTGGAAGCTGGTTGATCCTCCATTAGGAACCAAACCAATTGGCTGCAAGTGGGTCTACAAGAAAAAGTATAAAGTTGATGGCTCACTTGACAGGCACAAAGCTAGGCTTGTGGCAAAAGGTTTTGCACAGAAGGGAGGGGTCGATTACGAGGACACTGTTGCCCCCACAGCAAAATGCGCTAGCATCGGGACACTCTTTGCACTAGCAGCTCAGAACGGTTCGAAAGTCCATAAAATGGATGTAAAAACTGCTTTCTTAAATGGAGATTAAAAGAGAATGTTTTTATGTCTCAGCCTGAAAGATTTGTTGTGAAAGGACATGAACATAAAGTATGCAAACTTGTGAATTCTTTGTATGGCCTCAAACAAGCACCGCGAGCCTGGTATGAAAAACTAACTGAGCATCTTCTGAAACTCAATTTCAAACATTATGATCTTGATGATGCAACTTTATTTGTCAAGAAAGTTGGAAAAATAGTTGTATATCTTGTGGTATATGTAGATGATCTTTTAATGACAAGGAACAATGAAAGCTACATTGCATCCATAAAGAAGGAATTGGGGAAAAGTTTTGAAATGACTGATTTGGGCTATGTTCATTACTATCTTGGCATTGAAGTAACCCAACATCCAAAGTCCATATTTCTTTCTCAAAAGAAATACATTGGAGATTTGTTGAACAGGTTTGGCATGACAGAGTGCAATCCTCTTACTACTCCAATGGAACAAAAATTAAAGCTCACATCTATTGAAGGAAAAGAATTTGAGGATGCAACAAAGTATAGATAGCTTGTAGGAAGTCTCAACTACCTAACTACTACCAGACCAGACATTTCATTTGTTGTTGGAACCCTCTCTAGGTTTATGCAAAAGCCTTGTGAGGGACATTGGTCTGCTAAAAAAAGAGTTTTAAGGTACTTGAAGGGAACTCAAGACTTTGGAATCAAGTATACACATGTGGATGACTTCAGCTTGATTGGATACTCTGATTCAGACTTTGATGGAGACAAAGAAACTGGGGTATCTACTTCAGGATATACTATGATTCTTGGATCAGGAGCTGTCTCCTAGAGATCACGCAAACAATCAGTCCCAGCAGATTCCACAACAAAAGCAGAATACGTGGCAGCAGTTGAAGCAACAAAAGAAATTGTGTGACTCAGGAAAATTCTTGAATATTTGCAGGTAAAACAAGTACAATCAACTCCACTCATGATTGACAATACCTCTACAATAAAGTTGTTCAAGAACCCAAAGTTCCATGATCGAACGAAGCACATCAATACTAAATATCATCTGATTCAACATCATGTTGAGGCCAAAACAATCCATCTCCATCATTGTTCCACTAATGAGCAAATTGCAGACATCTTCACCAAAGCGCTTGGAAGAGAAAAGCTTGAACGATTCAGAATGATGCTTGGACTCACCAACATCCCTTCAGATTAAGGGGGGGAATGTTGACACCTAATCATCAAGATTGGGTGAACATAATGTAAATAAATAAGAACAGTCATCAGGAGATGAAGTGAACAGTCTCTCCTCATGTATATAATAAGGCCAACCTAAAGGAATAAACACACGAATCAATTTTTTGGTTGAGGAGTTACTGCCTGGTCTGACATAATTCAATCTTCTTTTTGCTCAAAACTAACCCATTTCTTTTGACCACTTGGAGGAAGATCTGTACATGCTTGAAATTATCATGAATATTCTTAGAGAAAATAAGAATATTATCTATATATACTAATAGCCAATCAAAATAAGGTTTGAAGATGGAATCCATGACTTTCTGAAACTTTGATGGGGCATGTTTTAAACCAAATGGCATGACATTCCATTCATAGTGTCCAGCAGGCACGCTAAACTTTGTCTTGAATTTATCTTTTTTTGCTATGGTTACCTGCCAAAACCCTCACTTGAGATCAAATTTTGAGAAAACCTTTGCTCCTGCAATTTTTCTTAAGAGGTCGCCTTTATGGGGTATTGGATAAGTATTATATGCTAAAACAGAATTTAGAGGCTTGTAATTTATAACCAACCTGGGGATTCCTCTAATTTGTTCAGACCTTTTGTTAACATAGAGTCCATAACAATTCCAAGGATTGTCAGACTCTCTGATTAATTTATTATCCAACAATTGCTTTATTTCTTTCTCACATAGGTCTATGTATTCTTTACTCATGGGAATAGCTTTACCCTTGTAGGGCCTTCCTTCATATTCTGGTTTATAAGGTAGTTCAACAGAATATTGCTTTTTGTGCCAGAAGGCGTTTGGTTCTTTGTAACAACATTCTACTTCAATTCTTTTCCTGAGTTCAAAAATTCTCTTCTGATTCAAAGGATTCTTTAATTGTTCTTCTACCTGAATTGAAGATTTTAACTCTTTGAATTCAAGCAACTTAGACTTAGCTTTATCCAGTTCTTGCATGGCTTGAACCATAGTAGATACTCTAGGACTTGAAACATATGGCATTTCAATTCTCTTGGGTCCTCCATGTGAGGTAGGGACAGTAATGAAATATCTGGCTTTATTTCCTTTTAACTGGATAAACCGTGTGGTTCTACGGCTGCTAAGAAGACATTTCCTAAAATACAATCAACAGGAATGTCTGCTACTGCAAATTTGAGTTTAATGCAGTGATAATCAAAACATATGGAGGCTTTAGGAACCTCAAACTTAAACGTTTTGTTTCCCAGGACAATAACCTTTCTATTGGCTACAACCCAATACTTAGCTGGGATAAATTTAGTATTGAGAATATTCACATCTGCACCTGAGTCAATTAGTGCAGTCACAGAAAAAATTTCACTTTGGATACAAATATCTATGAGAACATGATGTTGCTGATATTCAACCGTTAAAATTCTCATTTCTCTGAAACATGTTGTGACATCTCTTTGTCCTTCACCAATATCAACCTTTGATTCACTGGAAATGGTGTAGTATGCAACATATATGCATTTGTATGTGCAGAAATATTTTGTTTTAGGGGTTGTTTTCCTTTCTCTATCTGTTCTACTTTGGAATTTAAAGTAGATATTTCTGCCTTAAGATGATGGATTTCTCTGCTTACCTCCCCCAAAGTGAGTGAACGAACTTTATCTTGCTGTTGATGTCTTTGAAATGATTTTGTATTCCATTCATAGGAGGCATCGACAAAGAGCGGCTTCTTAGAAGTTTTGGAAGGCTTTGAAGAATGAAGTTGATCCAGAAAGGCTTCAAGTAGCCGATTCTTCATGTCTCCTTCTTCCATGGCTTGGATTTGTGCAATAAGTTTGAGTTCATCTTCTTCTGTTGTCTGAGCCATCAATACTTTCTCCTTGAGTTGTTTTGCAAGTGATTTATCAATAGAAAAATCAGTAGAAGAATCAGAACAAGACATTGAAAATCGTCTGATTCTATACAAAAACATGGTTGAATATGAGCATTAAGCTCTTCAGCTGATGACTCATAGGGAGATGAACTGAAGGAGTCTGCAGATGAGTCTTCAAGCTGTTATTATTGTATTTGTTCATGGATTACAACATTAGGACAATGATACATTTTATGACTTCTAGATCCACATCTCATGCACAACATTTGAGGTTCTGTTTTGACAATTTTCTTCTAGACATTTAGAGGCTATGACTTCTTGCCTCTGTTTCTCTTGGATTCTTTGCCAACTGGATATTTGTTTGAAGTATGGCCTGTCTGGCCACATAAATAGCAAGTTAATTTATTCCACTTCTCCACTTTGGAACTATGGAGATGGATGTCAGATGGCTTGTAGTAATGGGTCTTTGGGATATATTTGTAATATCCTCTTTTGGACTTCCACGAGGACTTTCCCTTACCTTTGTCAAACTTAGTTGTCTATTTCTTTGCCTTCTTTGCTTTTCTTTTGGCTTTTCTCCTCTTGACTAGAGGATCTTCAACATTTAAGCCATATTTGCTGCAAATGGATTTGCTGTCAGGCAACCTTGAGAGTTTTTCTAAAGATTTATTTACTTTAGAACTTGTGCAAAGACCAACCAAAGATTTAGTAATGATAGAATATATTTCTCCCCAAGTAAAAGATTCAAATGGTAACTGGAAGACTTCCTGTAGACGAATATAATCTACAAATCTGGAAGGAAGAGCTACAAGGTATACTTGTTTCCAGAGCAGATTTTTAGAATCTTTTACCTCATAGATGCATTGCATCCAATCTCTATGAAAGTATTCATATTGAGACTTCTTATTGCATTTAAGATTCATCAAAATTATTTCATGTTTGTCTGTAGTTTCTGTCTCCGAGCCGCATCAATGCTCTAGGATCATGGAGGTGAGGGCTCCAATCATATTATTCTGAGGTGTACCATCAGTGTTGTGAATTATATCTCCAACTTCATCTTTGAGCAATTATTTTTCCATTTTTACTAGTAGAGCTGGGGATGATTCAGTTTCCCACCACTGTAGGAGAGTTCTTGTAAAACACTGGATGATAGTCTTGCAGGCTTCTAATTCATCTTTCCCTCTCAGGCACATAAGCTTATACTCAGTAAACATCATATCAATCATTTTCCTTATTTGTCCCACACTGAGATTATCAATATTCCATTCTCGATGAGAGTCTGGAAAAAAGGTATGAGTTTCTGGAACCTTTCCTTTACCACAGGAGTTGAATATTTACTTTACTGACTTTCCAGTGGCTCATATATTGGTAGGATTTGAGGTTCTAATTATTTCTCTGGTTCCTTGAATAAGGAGGCAATAGAAATCTGGTCAGAAGTATCAGTGTTTTCTTTAGAAGATTCTGGTAAAGACTGTGAGACTTCCTTCGGGAATAAATGAGGAAATCTATCAACTGGCCTGACAGGATCTTGGATTTGAATATTCCTTTTATATAGGAAGGAAGTAGGAATTGGCTTCTCAGACTTAGTTACATGAATCTTATCATTTTCCAGCTAACTCTATTATGCGTCCTTTTGTAGAATGCATTTGATCTACAATTTGATCTTCTACTTCTTCCAATTTATTCAAAGATTCTCTAACATAGCTATTTACTACTGAAGATGAAAATTGTACATCATTCAGACAATTATTTACACTGTTGATTGAAACTTGAAGATTATCAAACTATTCTTTTACAACAAAAGATTTTGCAAAACTCATTTCCAACCCTTTGATGGTTGTGTTAGTCCAGTTTAATTCTTCACTGGCCTATTGAATTCTACCATCAATGTCTAAAGCACTATCATCCTTAAGTACTAAAGGGATAGCTTTTGCTGAGTTTTGAGCTTCCCTGAGGAAGATCCCTTTATAAGGTGGAAATGTGGAAGGAGTTTCAATCTTACTACCATCTAAGGCAGACCATGTGTACTATACTATAGAGGAAGATGCAGCATCATTCATTAGAACATTTTCTGACTGATTCATGTCTTTCTAGACATAGAAAGATATCCAAGCCTTTGTTTTCTACATGAAAGTTTTCCATTTTTGGGACATCTTAAGTTTTTCTTCAACTGTATAGGTAAGGCTAAAACTTTCTGCCTTCGGATGGGTATAGATATCCCAATTTAACACTCCTTTCATCCATTGAGAGTCTATTTTGTGCTTTTTACAACCATCCATCAGAGTGAAAAACTTATGCATTTTTGGGATTGATGGCTTTTTGCAGTCATCTGGAACAGTACTGAACCTTGACTCAGGGATTAAGTCATTCATTTGTTCAAGATAGCCTAGACCATATCTTGGCATATTTGTTGGTCTCATTTTGCTAAACATTTATGTAAGCCGAGGGTCTTCATCTTCTAATGAAGGGAGTTTATGCATCATCATTACATGGTCAGTTTCATGGGGAAAAGGAATATCTAAGCATTTAGGATTTGGACATGGATTAATTGTAGTGGCAGGCGGAGCTCCTCCTATCCAGTGATGATGATTTGCATGGATGACCATTTTAGCAAGGCTACTTAGATTCATAGATGATTTACACTCAGTACAAATGACTTCTAAAGAGGAAAAATTTACTAACTGGGCAAACTCAAACAAAGAAATATGTTTACAGGAGTTTGAAACTGAACTTGAATAAGTAGTATCCATATAAAGGGGATCTCTGTACAATGGTGAACTTCTGCATGCTTGGTCAATCCTTTTGCGGTCAATAATAGATCTTCTGGGAAAAGAGAGAATGGCAGAGGATTGGTTTTCTTTGATATTTGCAAAGGTTATATTTTTCATAGCAGGAGGCTTGGGATTTGAAACAACCCAATGTTGAGGGAAAGTAAGAACTTCCCATCTAATTGTTTGGTGTTCTATTTTTTTTTTTTTTTGAATCAATCAGAACTACCACACTTGACTTTGAATCCTTATTGGGAGCATGGAGGACTGCAAGATACAGAGTATTTGTATGTCTGAAGCATCCGCGTGCGTGAATGGCAATATTATGGCTTTTCTTTGACATATCAAATCCAGTGGTCTGGATCTGCAGCTGGAGAATGTTTTCAATTGTTTCGTCAAAGACATAGACTGAGAAATTTAGGTAACAATCGAAATATACAGGGCCATTAGATAGAGGAGCCACAATACCTCCTATCAAGGAATCTGTATGTTTATCATGAGTGAGGGCTTTGACCGTAGCAAGAATGAAAGTATTTAACCCTTGATGAGTCAAAGAATGGATTATGATTCTAATGCATCCCAGATGTAAATATTAAGTTTTTAGCCTTTTTGCTTCTGCTTGGAGTTGTTTGGGATTCAGAAGTGGGATGGACTGTACACACTCAGAATTTTCCTGGATTTGACTTATAGATTCTTTTATAGAAATTCTAGTGGCAGCCTTTAGATGGAAAATAGAAAGATTAGCATAGACTTCAGATGCATTTATACTAGGGAATTGCCATCAAGCAGATGGTTGAGTTTCTTCATACTCTAATTCAGCATAATCAATTATACAACTAGAAACAGATGCAAACATATCACTGAGAGAATTTTCTTCATCCTTATCTTTCTCATCTAATTCTCGGAAAAAGAAAAATCTCCTAGCTCTAATACCAAAATTAAATAAATAAATTATTCTCATCGATAGAGTTAAAAAAAAAAAATACGGCCAATTAATATATTCCTTGAATGCCCCGAATGCGGGTGCAAGCAGGGTATAACAGTACGGGGGCGGGCTTCCCACTGGGCAAGTGGCAGCCCAGGCCCGCCACCTGTCCACGGCAATTAACTCCTGGCGTTAATAATCCCTCCAGATGCTTCCTCCGTGGCATTCGAGCTGATTCGACCTCCCCTCCTCGCGCGAGGTCTGCATTTCCACCCTCCGGGAAACTAATGAAGAGCTCTGGTTCGCACATGGCACGCCGCAAGTCTTCACCTTATAATGATAGATGCTCCGGCCGAGGTAATGTATCGCTTGTGGATTGTTTGGGTTTACATCTGGTCTGGGAGTTCTGTGTTGTGGCAGGTTCAGAGAGAAAGGGGCGGCGACGAAACAAGCCGGCTCCCGGCATTTCCCTCCCATCTCTCCGTGCTAAATTGCAGCTGCTAGTGGCCTGATATCAAGCCTCGTCCTGCTTTCTTTCATGGGCCTTCCATCATCCCCTGGTCTGCGCATTGGTTTGCTCAGTTCTGTCGTAGCATTCCTCTCCTGCAATTTCCTGTGCCTTCTGTTGCCCTCTGGCCTTTCTGTGCCTCTGCGCCTCCGCTGCATAATTCCCAGTCTATTCTGCATCACTCCAGCCTCCTTTGTGTCCACCCCGGTCTGCAATGCCTAAGGAAAGGCTTCGCGCAAGTTGCCGCCGTGGCGGGTCTCGGGGAGGGGCAAGAGGTCGTGCCTCCATCCCTCGTTCCTCTGACTCGTTGTCGGACGACGCAAACAGTGCTCGTCGCCGACACGGAAGAAGACCAAGGCAAACTCAAGCCCCTGCATGCAATCACAGCTTCCATCCCTCCTCTCGCTTCAGCTTTCCCTGCCTTCTGGATTCCGACACATACTATGTGTCTGTTAAAATTGAAAAATGTGAGCATGAGGTTCGTGGGCCAGCGAAAGAGGAACACAGGCCTCCGGCTCCAGTTCTGGATCAGCCAACCTTGTATCCTGCACAGAGGGTCAGTCTTGCAATTCTTCCTCCAGCTCCAAAGCAGGGGCAGCACCACGCGGCAGAGGCATCAGCGGGAGCCGTGGCCGGTCCAAGCGCACCTGCAGAAGACGATGCGCCTCACACTGACTCAAGCGAGCCGGACCCATATGCTTGCAGACTGGTGGAAGAGGTGCCATCTACCTCTGTGGACGACTGAACCGGTTCTCAGGGTTATCGGGCGACGGGTATGGCAATGTCTTTTGTTTCTCTGTTGGGTAATGACATGCGTCTTTTTCAGTGCTCTATCGATATGTAAGGTTGTTGCTCTGTCCACAGCAGCACAACCACAGTTCTTATGCTATGCTTATGTATGCGGCGTCAATGGCGGAATCTAGAGTCCAGGAATATGTTTTTTGAGTCAGTCTTGGGGTTCCGAGTTATGGTTAAGAGTCTGTATGTTGGAAAATATATGGGTTTTAGGTCCTTTCTCCTCACTGTCAGAGTTTTGTAACAGCAGGCAAGTCTCCCAATCCTGGGGAAGGACAAATGCCTGGCTGGAAATGGTCATCATTACTACAAAATCCATCTCTATAAGATGGTGCTATCCGAGGTTCGCCTCGTTGTAAGTTTTTGAATTTTTTGTATTATAATAAAATTAGCATAATTTAAAAAATATATATATTCCTTAAATGCAAGCATGAGTGATAAAGTGACATTTACATGAATATGTGACAAAAAGTGCATGCACCCTATGGTGGACTATGGAAGTTGACAAAAAGTGCATGCACCCTATGGTGGACTATGGAAGTTGATGTAGTGCTTTGGGATTAAATTTTTGGGTGGAAACTTGGAAAACCATCTATAGAGAAATGTTATTTATTATAAAGTGGGGACAATCTGTGATACTTAAGTTGGTGGGATCCCAACCTAACATTACACGTGGTGTTCTTTCCTAGTGGTATCCACTGTTTTTATTTATGCATGATACAATGCATTGCAATAATTAACGTTAAAATGCATCATGATTTATTCCATTTTTGTTGTGAACTCCAACATTCAAAGATCATAATTTACTTTTGATATCTTATCATGAAAGTACACCACATAGGAGTTCATAATTTATATATTACTTTTGATATCTTATCATGAAATAGGATGCTTGAATAATGATTTGGATGAATGCAAATCAGTCATGTTCATCAATAAAATATTTATAGAAAGGTCACATTAAATTTCTTTAAAAGGTAGGACTTGTGCTTAAGCGTGCCTTGGAATCTAATGGATGTGTGCTTATAACTAGTGATTACCATGACATTTCTCTAATCATAGTCCTTGTTGCTCTTTCTCTAATCATAGTCCTTGTTGTTCTTAGTGTTTTTTCGCTGATGTGTTTGAGTGTCCTTGTTATTAGTGTTTTTCATTAGCGTGTTTAAGTGTGTTTTTATTACTGTTTTTGGTAATGTGTTTTTTACACTTTTTAGATATGAAATTTTCGAGTTATTTATCTTTTTGAAATTTTAATATATGTTATTATTGAAATTAAGATGGAGAATTATTGAGTAATAATTTTTTTTTGCATATATTAATTAAATATTTCACAAATATTAATTTTACAATTACTTTTATTAAAAATTTGAAATTTTTAATTAATATTTATATATATATTAATTTTTTTAAGACATCATACATACTCTAAAAGTAATTGTTTTTTAAGAAATATATAAGTAGATATATTTGAAGGGATCACGTCCTATTAATTTATTAGCAAAGTCTAACTCCAAGGGTGTCAAGGAGAATTGACCATATAACCTCCTATTAATGAGGCACTTTAGCAATAGGAACTTGACCAATTAAGCTAACCCTTAGGGTTGTCTAAAAGTAATTGTTATTATCAAGCTCCTCTAAAATATTGATCATTTTTTCTCATTACATCAACATTCACTTATGGGAAGCATGGAGGAACAATAAATCATCTTTTTACATGTGATTGCATTTTTTATGTATTTTTATTCTAACAATGTTTTAGAGATTGTATTAAACTATGGATGATTTGAAAATATTAATTTGTATTTCGAAAACCAAAGTTCAAGGTTTTAATGAAAAATTGGATTTACTTATCAACTTGAGGATCTAAACCAAGTGGAACTTAAATGGATAAAGTCGAGCAAGATTCTCAAATTCTCCATCCCCTAAGCAATTATGTTCCTTGTATCAGGCTCAGTCAGTCAAACTTCTCTAAGTGGAGATTGAATAAATTTTAGTTTTTTCTTTTCTTCGATGGGGCTTCATGAGGCAATTCGAAGGAGGCAGGAATGGGAGGGGATTTAATTAGACCCGATGGAAAAATAGTGTCTCAATATGCTTGGGGACTTGGCCTAGTGACTGATAATCAAGCAGAGTTTCTTGCCCTATGGAAAGGGTTGGAACTAGCTATCGCAAAGAAAATGACTAAGCTAATGGTCTTTGGTTAATCTATGATTGTGATCCATCAGGTGACCAATGCTTTAAATATGACATGTTGTGATCTTTTTCTATTTCTCCAAAGAATTATTGTAATTGCCTATCAATTTGAGAAGTTGGTATTTTCCCACATGTACAGGCACTTGAACTCAATGGCAGATGCTCATGCCAAAAAAGGATCATTTACAGGCCAAGGCAACTTGGAAATAGATTGTTGTCTCTCTAATTTCCCCATTCCTTAAGTCATAGTTAGTTCTCCAAGGTGTAATCATGCTTTCATTTATTTTGATTTAATAGCACAAGCCTCACGAATAGGGTGGCACATTATAATATTTTGTCCAGACCTTTCCTTGGCTCACCTCTAAAAAAGGAGGGGTCTCGGGATCTTGTGGCCTTCGCTTTTCCAAACACAGATTCTCAAGGCTCCCTCTCAGTGTCATGCATCCATATATAAGTGGCATGTCTCATTAATCCTTTCTTGTGTTAAGAGTCTATTTTATTTAATTCACCACTGGTGGATTATGTAATGGAAATCCTCAGCCTTGGAGTTTTGTTTGTTGAGTAGTGGGATGGCCTTAATTGTGTTGTCTTGTGGCATTCATATCTTGTCTAGTCCTGGTATTGTTAAGGATCTCGATATGGATTTGAAATCCTTGTTGCAATTCGGCTTGTGGTAGGGTCTTAGCTCTATGTATAAAATGGACTCTTTGGCCTCCTAGTCTATCCAAATGTCGCTAATTTATGTTTGGCTCAATCTATGGGGAATATTGGTTAGTGCTCCAATTAGTTGGGTCTAGAGGTCTTGTTCAATCATGGTGGATCCTCGACTACTCTAGACAATGTGAATGTTATTATTTTGTTCGACGGGTTGTTGGAGGCGGCCAAAGCGCTCATGGTTTCCATCCAATAATTGGAGGATATAGTGGAAAAACAAAGACAATCCTTTCAATTATTTCTTGTGGCCAAGTTTCTCGTGTTTCAAGCTAATATGGAGCATGAATTATACGACCTCCATGAGGAGGTCAACTCACTAAACACTTGTGTTTCTACGTTGCATATTTCTATTGTTTGTGGAGCTCAACTTGGCATGGGAGGAGTTAGTTCCAGTGGTGCTACCAAGAAGAAAAGAGCTTGTCATGCACAGGGGACTGAATTCATGGGACATGGTCATTGTTAATTTGTGTGCTTATAGTTGGTTTTTTTCTCGTAATATCTTCTCTGTCTATCCATGTTGCCATGTAAATTCATTTTGATACTCAGGTCTTTCTTTCAAATATATAGTTGTAATGTTTTCAGTATATGGAGGACTTATAGCCTCAGAGCTTGCAATTTTGTTGTTTGGACTGTTGATCTCATCTCCTATCAAAATTTTAAAGCACTATGTAAGGGTTATGGACCATAATCTAGCTTTATTAATATAAAAACCCTTACCGTTATTTTAAAAAAATAAAAAATAAAAAATGGATTTATTTATCCATCTAAATTTGAGTTTGATGGTTTTTTTTGGTAAATCAGCAATTTTATATTAATTCATAAAATACATAAGATACAAAAGGGTCTGCACACACAGATAAAGCCAAAACTTCATCGCATGCTCAAAATGTCTATAAGCAGTTGAAACTTCATCTACTGACTCCAAGGCTAACCACGCAGGGCTGCCTAAAGTGGGGTTTGAAACAACAAAACAGTTCATCACCCTGGGTGACTAGACAATAGAACCAAAAGGAAAGATAAAGGACCAGGAGGACCTCTACAGTTACAAGATACCAAGATCATAGAAGCTAGGAACATAACATACCAAAACTAGAAGAGATATCAGAAACAGAGAAGCCATTATAGCTTTAAGATTACATAATCTGTACTAGGAGCACTCGGGCTGGCCATTGTGGTCATTTTCTCAGGTTGTGGATTCCTCTGAGGAGTGGGGCGCTTCACCTGACTGGTGTCGGTTTCCTCCTCCGTGACCTCCACCGCAGCCGTGGATCCCTAAATCATGGACTGCCTTAGGATACTGATGAGGACACTCAGTTTCTGCGAGAGGACTCCGACTTCCTGAGTCAGGGCACTGAAATTGAATTCCATGGCATCAAGCTTAGCCAAATTCTCTGCCGAAACGAGAGAGATGGCCTAGTGAGCTTTTTTGATGTCTTCGGCCTGCATGCTGAGTGCCTTGGCCAGCATGGTTTTCATCCTCCACATTTCTCCCTGGGTTTGAACAAATTGAGTTTCTCTTGTAGTTGCAGTGCCTGGATCATAAAGCCATTCCACTTCCTTCTCCAGATCTTGCGCTTCCAAATGTTCTTCCTCCTATGTTACCGCCGCTTTGAGCTCTTCGATTTCGCGCTTTTCCTTCTGGGTAGTTCGGGTTTCATAAGCCTCCCGAGCTTTTTGCAGGTCTCGGTTAGCGGAAACATTCCGACTTCCTTCACGCACCATAATGCTATTGCAGGTCGCAAATACACCGAAAATCCTAGCAGCACTGTGATTGTTATGTCGCGAGCCGTGAGAGAGCAGTGCTCTGATCTTCTGGTTGGAAGCTTTAGATATAGAAGAGGGTGGGCAAGTCTGGCCTGAGATCTCCCACTTCACCGTCGAATAGGTGTTGATCCTACCATAATAACTGCTATTACGAATTCCCAATTCCTGTTCATGATACATATCCAGAGCCTTAACTCTGCCACGCTTGAGCCTATTGGTTGAACGCCATGTGTCCTCCCTTGTGTTTTTTTTACGGCACTGATCAAAAAAAATTTTGGTTGTCCTCCTCGTTTGATGCACTTTGTCCTTGTGGATGATTTCCCACTCTTCCTCATGTCCTTCATGGGTCTGTCGCTCGACGTTCCTTCGATTGGGTATCTTCATTCGCTATTAAGGTGTAATCCTTCGTACTCCTGCACCAATTCTCCCTTTAACGAATGTCTTGTCTCGAGAGAAGTGAACACTTATTCTGAAGTTTGGTGCATGTGACATCATGCCAACAAGTGTCCGGGTAGGTGAAGTGGTGATCAATCCCATAGTTGTCCAAACAATCAACCACCATGTTTGCCTTCTTCTTACTGCTTGCAGGATGATTCCGTCAAGAATTGAGAGGTGCTCTGCTATGAGCTCTATGACCTTGGCCAGCCTCCAATGCTTTGTTACCTTACTCGGTTTCACCCCCATCTGCATTCTCCTTGCTGCATTGATAGCCAAAACAGAATCCCCTTCCACCATTGTAGCTCCCATTTCCAAGCGAATTAGAATTTGTAACCCTTGCTCTAAAGCCACAAATTCCATTTCATTGTTGGTTCCTTCACCCAACGATTGACTGCAAATATGTTGTATTTCCCCTTTGTAATCCCAAAGAACACCTCCTACACTTACCATACTAGGATTTCCACGAGAAGCCCTGTCAAAATTGAGTTTGTGAAAGCCTGTCGATGGTGGAGACCAAGCATTCACGGAGGGGCCTTGTTGTTGTCATAGTTCTGAAGAGACAGTGATGGATCCTATCTCAATGCCAAATGACTGCAGAATTTGTAAGTCAGAGATTAAGAAATCCTTGTTCTGTTCTGTTTTCCCTCTGGTGAGAACCGTTTCTCTCATGTTTTGCAGAATTGTGGCTTTAATAAATTCTATGGTTCTAGTTTCATTTTGAAACACTCTTCTGTTTTGTTCTTTCCATACCGTCCACACTATAAACCCCGGGATAAGTTTCCATAATGTATTGACCGTTTGGGTTTTGGAAAAATTACTTTGCCAATTCCCTATACTTTCCTATATTGAGTTTCTTTCCCTGTCCATTCTCTTAAATATGGCTACCATCCAGTTCCATAAGCTTTCTGTCCATTCACAAGTATTGAGGAGGTGATTCATGGATTCCTCCTCAATTTCACGCAGGGGGCAGCGTGAGGGGCCTATGAACCCTTTTTTCCGAAGGTTCTCCCAGGTAAGCGTTCTTCGGTGCATCAAGAGCCAAAGGAAAGTTTTAATCTTCGGCCAAAGTTGAGCATCCCAAATTTTACTGTACCAATTAACTTTTTCCTTTTGTTTATTTTCTTCTATATAGACTCTTGCTTCTTGAGGGAGAAATTGTCCCCCTCGAGCTTTCCCTGACGCAATTGATCTGCATCGCGTGCATTCCTTATATTCCTTTTGTCTAGCTCTATTTCCAGTGCTCTTATACTGTTATCTTCCTCTTCCGGCTAATCTGTATCGTTGAATATCCACTATTTCCACGCTTGGTTATTATCATTATGTTTCCAGTAATGGTTCACTGTTGTCCTCCCAAGCTCCTGGTTTCTTCTTTTGGTTAAGAATTCAGGGCTTTCGAGCTTAGGTAATTGTTACCAAACATCTTCCCATAAAAGGGCAGTCTATCCATCTCGAACTTCCCAAAAACTTTGTTCCTGAATTATGTTCTGATTAGTTCTAGCAAGGTTCCAAATTGGAGATCCATCAGGGGGTTCTTGCATTCTGATCAAATTCTGTAGGCTATAATTATTAGCGTACTTTTCTTTCTAATGTTTGGCCCAGGGTAAGTTTGATTTCTTTATCCACCTCCACCATAACTTGGCTCCACAAGCTTGGTTGACGATGAAGGGGTCCTGAAGATTTAACCCACCTAGGTGTTTGGGTTTGCAGATCTTATCCCATGCCATTAAAGACCACTTTTGTTTCCCTGAATTACCCGACCAAAGAAACGCTTTTTGGATGAGTCATATTTTCTGAAGAACACCTTTAGGTGCCGGGAGAATAGAAAGCACGAAATGAGGAATAGCTTGGAGGACGGATTTGGTGAGGACTAGGCAGCCTGCAAAGTTGAGGGTTCTGTGCGTCCAATGATGACACCTTTTCTCTAGATTGGCTATAATTCTTTCCCAATGAATTTTTTGCTAGGGTTTGTCAGTCAGCGGAATGCCTAGGTATCTTGAAGGGAGGTTACACCTCTTCAATCCGAGGATAGTAGAAAGATTCTTCTGGACTGCTATGTGAGTATTGAAAAAGAAAATGGAAGATTTAGCTAGATTAAGTTCCATACCTGAGGCCAGACTGAAGTGATTGAGAATATTTTTGAAACCAAGAGCTTCTTTGACAGAGAGCGAGCCATGCAGCATTGTGTCATCAACAAACTGCTGATGTGTTGTTGCAGGGCTTGAGGGCAAGGGTTGGAGTCCCTGAATAATTCCATCCTCTTTTGCTCTTCTGATAAGCTGGCTAAGACATTCAATTAGAATAACAAACAGAAAGGGGGATAGGGGATCCCCATGTTGTAAACCTTGAGAGGGTGTAAACTGGATTGTGGGAGCTCCGTTAACCAGGATGGAAAATCTGGTAGACTTAACCAAGGCTAGGATCCATATTATCCACTATTTTGCAAAGCCAAAGGCATCTAAAATAGCCTCCAAATAGTTCCAGTTGACTTTATCATAAGCCTTTGATAGGTCCAACTGCATTAGCATGCCCGCTTTTTTCTGAGTTCAGAGAGTATGAATCATCTCTTGAGCTAGCAAGATGTTGTCCATAATCTGTCTCCCTTCTACATAGCCAAATTGTTCTTCCGAAATGATACCTGGAAGAATTGGTTTTAGTCTGTTGGCAATGACTTTAGAAATGATCTTGTACAAAACATTGCACAATGCAATTGGCCGAAACTTTGACAGAGTGTTTGCTTCCTCCTCCTTTGGAATAAGGGTAATGAAAGTAGAGTTGAGGGATTTTATGATGGAAGAGGAGCGTCGGGAATCCTCCACCACTTCCCATACCTCTATTTGATTATTTCCCAACAGGCTTTGTAAAAGTCGATGGTGTAGCCATCCGGCCCTAGCGCCTTACCATTTGGCATATCTTTCACTGCTTCTTCCACTTCTTCCAAGGTGATGGCTCGATTTAAAGCCTTGTTTTGATCCTCTGTGATGAGCTTGGGAATAGAAGTCAAAAGGTCCTTAATAGCTTCCTCTCTGTCAATATCAGGTTCCCGCGCAATTTGGATGAAAGGATTTATGAGAAGGCTCGAGATTTCATGATGAGTTTGCACCGAGGTTCCCTGATCATCCTTTATTCTTAATATTTTATTAGCACCTCTATGATCAATGGCAGATCTATGAAAAAATTTAGTGTTCTTTTCACCTTCCTTAAGCCATTGAATTCCAGATTTTTGCTTCCATAGAGTTTCCTCTTGTTGGCATCTGATCTGTCAGTCCTGCATGAGTTTTTGTTCTGTATTCATAGTTTCTTGGTTAATATTTCCTTGGATCCAGTCCCTATGAATTTGTTCCATTTGCCCCTCCAGCTTCTTTTTTTCTTTAAATATGTTGCCAAAGACTTCTTGATTCTAGGATTTTAGTCTGATTTTGATATGTTTAAGTTTAGCTTGGAGAATGAACATTTTAGTTCCTCTTATGCCTAACGGTTCACTCCACCATTGTTCTATTTTCGAATTGAACTCTAGATGACTAAGCCAAAAATTTTCAAATCTGAAGGGCTTATTCCTTGGTGTACCTTGGATAGCCACATTCATAATTATGGCCCAGTGGTCCGAACCTCCACTTAGTAGTATGTCCAAATCCACAGTGATCCCTTCCAGAAGAATGGTTTATGTCACTAAGAACCTGTCCAGTCTAGAGGCGATTTGCCTATCAACCCCTCTTTTATTGTTCCAAGTGAAAGCTCCACTCTTGGGGAAGATGTCTACCAGCTTGGCTGATTTAATAAAGTCTTTGAAAGCTTCAGTATCCCTGCTGAGCATTTTGATGCCTCCTTTTTTTTCGTGAGCGAAGTGATCATATTAAAATCACCTCCAAAAATAGCTTTTGCTTGAGGATATCTCTGTTGTAAGTTGGATAGAGCTCTGAGCCATAGCAATTTGGCCTCTAGTTTCTGAGGGCCATAGACATTTGTGCATAGATAGGTGACTGGATTTCCTACTATTTGGACTTCTATTGATATTGAGATATGGCAGCTTTAGAGGATATAAGCTGGATAACCTGTGGATTCCAGAGAATGGCCATGCCCCCTTCCCATCCATTGCTTGTTGTTTCTAGGTAGTCCATTCGTTTACCCAATTTTTTACTGATGTTAACCATTGTTTTGCTGGAGCATTTAGTTTCTTGCAAAAAAATTATATCTGGTTGTTCCTTTTGGACTTTTTTCTTCAATAAACGTTATTTCTTTAAGCTATTTAGCCCTTTAGCATTCCATGAAAGTACTTTCATAATCAACAAAGTTTAGGAGGTTAGTGTGAACACCTCAAGGGCTTTCATCTTACCTGAATTTAGGAGCATCTGACCCAGTTCTTATAATGCCTCATTGTTAGTCCTTCTTCCTCATCTTTTCCAGTACTTTGAGTTGGTGGTGGTTTGATGCAGTCCCTGAGCTCTTACCCCTAGCCCTTTTGTTGTTCCCAAGCTATTTCTCTGCAAATCCAGTTATGCTTGTTGTCTTGCTATGAATAAGTTGTTGATTATGTTCACCTCCTCTTCCGATATGTGTTCCATGCCTTTCTTTTTCCAATTTTCTACCATGTTTGGTAGATCCATACCTTCTTGTTCAAGAATGTCGCTTAGTTCCATGTCCTCTAGACCTATTTCATTAGTTATCATCTCTGAATCTTCTTCTAATCCCTCTGTTGGTCCCTGAGCTTGTGGTATGTTGTTTGATGGCTTAGAAATAGGCTCCTTCGTTCCTGGTGTGGTTGTGGGCTAGCTTTCTCGCAATGTCTCGCTCTCTGGATTGTTGTCCTCTGAATCCGTGTCTAATTCTAACACCTCAAAATCATTGCTTGTTCTTTTGAAGGAGGTGCTTGCTTTATTTTGTCGTCTTTTGTTTGCTCTCTATCTAGCATTAGGTCGAACAAATGCCTCCTTATTCTTATCTCCTATGTTATCCTTAGGTTTCTCTATCGTTCTATTCATTGGGCATTCTCTGATCAAATGTCCATGTTCATGACATTTCTTCCAGTGGAATGGGATCTGCTCATAGTCTATAGCCTGAAAATACACTTCATCTATGTATTCCAACCATAGGCCCTCATGAAGCACTCCCAAAACATCCATTTCGACACAGATTCTAGCATAGGAGGTATATCTTTTCTGTAATGTTGCTTCTAAGGCTTTGATGAAGGTGCCTAACTTGTTGCCTATCTGTCAAGTGTTGCATGTCCCCAGTAGTCAATCGGTAGAGAGAACAAGTGAATCCAGACCGGTACCTGTTTGAAGGTTTCCTATTCTGGTGCGAAGTTGGGTTTCCATGGTCTCATGTAAAGACTTGCTAAGGCAAAGAAATACGAACCTCCATAAAATATTCGATCCTTGACTTCCAGATTGGAAAACACCACTGTAAAGAAACCTTTGGCTCCTAAGTGGAGTCTTACATCCCCTTTGGGTTTCCATTGCTGCTTTATCGACATGCACAGGGCGCCTTCTATTGGCCAGAAACCCATAAACCTGCATATCATTACATGTTCTACCATGTGGTCACAGTACGCCTGTAATTCTGGGTCAGGAATTATTACCCGTTGAGTGTCAGTTGCTTTAGGCTTGCACAGTCCCTGGGTTTCTTTCTTTTTGGCTGTCGTCGTTGTTCCTTCTTGTCCTACCTTGGCTTGGTTTAGATCCTCCTTCTCTTTTGATCATTCATCCTCAGGCTCGTTTTCTTGTGAAACTTGTTCTGGGAAAGGTTTTATCCTGTCTCTGTTCACAGTATTGTTGCTTCCAATGATTTCTTTTTGTTTCTGGATATCTTTGCCCTCATTGTTTCGCTTTCCTTTGTTGGTCAGATCTTCCTTGCCTGACTTCTCAGAACCTAATATTTGCACTCCGTCCAGTGCAGTTTTCTCCTTGTGCATCATTACCTGTGTATATGATGGGGTCCTGATGGACCCTGCATTTTTCATCTGTAGGGTCAAAACCTGCCCTCTTCTGCGAAGCTCTACCACTCTGGTACTATCCTCCTCCAGAGTTGGTACTATGGCTACAGTTGAACAGGTCTTCTTCAAACCCTGGCCGCCATTCGCTCATTCTAGAAGCTCGCTTCCATTCATGTTCAATTTGAGTTTGATGTTTAGTGTGTATGAAAAACAAATTTAAAAATGAATTGAGTAGTTATATGAAAAGTTGCCCTACTTTTTATAACTTTAACATAGTTTATAGCTTGGTAAATTGTAACTTAGGTGTTTCTTCATTCTCTCATTTTTGCAATTAACATGAGCATAGAAATTGGAAAAACGTTTATTTTTCCAAATAGACATTTTAATATTTCTTATTCCAAATAATTGTTTTAAAGACCAATTTTAATTATACATTGTGAATTTTGGTATTTTCTTGGGAAAATTAATTTATCTATTATGAATCTTTTTAAATTATACTAATTTTTTATAATTACATTTTATATATATAGAAACCAAGTATTAAATTTAATTGGATTTATGGGATTTAATATGTTCTGTTTTTCATTTATCATAATAATAAATAAATAAATAATAATAATAAAACATTTGTGAAATGATGTTTAGTTCATTTTTACAGTCACTATAAGATCTGAAGAAAAAAAAAAAATGACATTTTTTAGATAAATTGGAATTAATATTTTACAAGTTTGTTATGTCTTGTAATATGTCCACTTACATAATTTTATTTTTTTTAATAGACACATTCATTTTGCCTTATGTTTTTTTTTAATTATTGAGAGTGTCACACCTTTAGGCTTTTAATTCATCTTCACATTTAGTAGATGTAATTATTATGGATTAGGTTTTTTTCTTAATGTTATTAATGCTTGTTAATTAGATGAGCCAACACACTCTTAATGGATTTAAAATTAAAATAGATCTATGTTAATTATACTTTATTTAAAGATAAATGTACTCTATAATATTTATAACAAGTAATTGAGCACTCATAAATAACAAGCACAATCTTGTTTCAGATCATGAGGGAACACAACATGTGAATATAAACATTTTTTTTTTAAAATATAGATTTAGATGGGGAAGTAAGATCATATAAGTAATATGGATAAGAATCCTAAACAATAAATATGTCATTTTTATTTATAGTATGTTTTTTTATTAAAAGGCATTGCAAAGTTATGAACCATAATGAAGAGGATACAAATAGCACACGTACAATGCTAAGTCAACTTAAAAGTTGACAAATTATTTTATGCATGTGTAATTTCATAAATCACACTTATTATACTCATCACCCTAACACTCGGGTAAAAGGAAAATTCTAAGCATAAGATGAAAGACAATATGGACTTAAAAATCAAAGATAATTGAGACATGTAGTAAATGAATCGTATAGAAATGACCCATGTTAATAATTATTTTTAAAAGCTTAGAGAGTTATTCAATTCCTCACCATATAACTATATACCCAAAATATTAAATATTGTGATAATTCAAAAATAAATTTCAAGTAATAATATTTGAATTCAATGTTTAAGTAAAGAACGTTATTCTCCATTACCTAAACTTTTAAATGAGTATTGTTAATAATCACAAACAAGCACATTTATTTATAACAATTAATAAAAATATATGGTATGCTGTTACACTTTTGCTAAATTACCATTACAAAAAGTATTACTTTACCAAAATCATTCTCATTTTACATTTAACCTTTACTATTTATTAAAACTAAACATAAATTTAATTAAAATATATATTTATTAAAATATTTAATTAAAATATATATTATAAAATACCCAGTAAAAACAATGATACACTTATTTTTCATTAAATCAAAATATATATCTCTATATTTTTACTTACCAATAAACATAACCATTATAATAATAATAATGGTTTAATAACAATTATTATAATAATAATAATTTGTTTTAAAACGAGGTAACAACTTGTAAAACTAAATAACCTTCCCAATATAAAAGACAAAATACCTCTGGCTTAAATATTTCAAAATGTGAAGATCTTCGCCCACACAATTTTATTAAATAACAAATTAAATATGCAAGTAGGTATTCTGTAGATTTAGAGTATCGTACCTTGCCAATCAATGCTTTGACTTCTATCACGAAAAAAACATAAATATTTTGGCACTCTTTTATCCCAAAAGATACATAAATATTTGGTACTTACATTATTTGCTTCCTCCATTGTAACAAAATTGAGGCGTGCTCTTCACACTACCCGATATGGTAACATGGGTGCATAAAAACACCGAATAAAAGATATATAAATATTATTTTTGCGAGTACACACAATCTCCTTTCCCATTACAAAATTGTTATTAGTGCGAAGGAATCTCATGGTTCATCTTTATCTAACACTTTCATGGTGGGAAAGAAGATTCATGCCCCTTGCATTCATTGGGTGTGATAGTTAGTAACTTATGGTGTTTCCTACCACCCATGTGGTACTTGATGATTATGAAAATGATCATCTTCCCTATAAATTAATTCATTTTAAAGCATCCAAAAGATAGAGGTTAGGAAAGTTTTTTCATATATAACCTAATTCTAAAGCATCCAAAAGTGAGGATTAAGAAAGTTTTTTAATATATAAATAAAATAATTTAATATGTGAAGTACAAAGGTACCTAAAAACTATAAGTTCCAAATGATGATTCTTAAAGATTTTGTTACATTAAATAAGTAATGTGTGAATTCAGAAAGTTTTTTAATATATTAAATAAATTAATTTATATGTGAGTCAAGTACCTGAAAACTATAAGTCCAATAAGATGTGATTCTTAAGATTTTTGTTAGGTAAAATAGTTAATGTGTTATTTATAGATAATGATAATATATGTTTCAATAATGGAATTTATAATAAAAAAATTAACAATAAAGTAGAATAATTTATAATAGTTTCTTAAAGTAGTTGATTTTTTTTATTTTTTTAAAAGTTATATATATATAAAATTAAATGTCAAAAGTGAATGTACATTTGTCTTTTTTACTCTTTTATTTTCTATCATTTTGCATACTTTTACTTTTGAGATAATAGCTATTGTGGGATGATAGTGTGCATGTGTACGTTTTTTAGCACACCAAATCCACCACTCACCTTCTCAAGGGTTGGTATGCACACCCTCATTCTTAAAAGCATGTGTAATAGGACGTGATTCAAGCATATGCATCTAAAATCTCACCTCCGATTACTCACCCTTCAAGTATAGACACCTCCCACAACTCGCCCTTCAAGAATACACATTGATCTACGAGGATTCCCACAATAGATCCAAATTCTCGGTCTCAAATACTGATGAAAAGGTATTCATGTTGAATAGCTCGTCAAGATATTTCCAATGCAATGTGAACGGGCTCAAACATACACCATATGCAAACAATTGTTACCTCCAGAAGTTGAAGGAAAACAGGGGTGACACACATAAGGACAATACATGACACACCTAATGATGACATGTGTCATACCCAAAGGATGACACATGACACACAAGATGTAGAAATTCCTTGTAGATCGATGAAATGACAAAGCATATAAGAAAAAGATTTCAATCACACATAACAGAATGCTTTTCTGGGGAATGCCACAACTAAAAACTTTTGCTATCTATATATTGCATTAATAAAAAAATATGAGAAGATTACAATGCTTTGCTCAAGTCCGAGCAACCTCTGCACTATCTCTATCTATCGCATTGCTTCCTAAACAAGCTCAAGCCAATACTTAGACAATTTTACTACCTTCCAAGCTCTTATTTCCTTGTGTTGTTCCCTTTGGAATTAGCCCATATTTAATTAGGAAATCCCACAATTATTTATTGCACAATCCGCATAAGCCTTCCTATGATTGCACGCACCACCTGTACAATTCAAATGATTATACAATTGATAGTACATTGTCCCTAAAGTCCAATATCAATTAGTTCTTTCTCTGATTTGTCATGCATGAGTTAATTATGAGTGAATATTTAGTTTACTAGTTGATAACTGCAGGTTACACCCCACTGCTGCAAGTTACACCGCACTGTTGCAAGTTACACCCCACTATTGCAGGTTACACCCCACTACAGTAAGTTACACCCCACTACAGTAAGTCACACCCCACTGTTGCAGGTTACACCCCACTACTGCAAGTTACACCTCACTACTGGATCTCCCACTAATTCCTCCATCAGTTAGAACTAATTTAACTCTTTAACTCAATTGGATTGAATTAAATAATTACAACTCAAAATAAACTCAACTAGTGCTCCTAATTGTAGGAGAAACTCTACATGACTCTAGTTAGACCCTCAACTAGAATAAATGGAGCTAACTAAGTCACATTAACTTAGTTAACTATTACAAGTTGTCATGAGATGTGGAATTACAATTTAGTTCACAATGTAATTCAAGGACAAATTAAATTAGGATTTTCTTGTTGCATTTTCAACACTCCCTCTCAACAAGAAAGGGATTATCTGCAACCCTGATCTTGCCTCTGTGAAACTCGAATTTGCATCTTGACAATGCCTTCGTCAAAATATTTGCATCCTGCTCCTCTATAGGAATGTACTCTAGCAACATGATTCTCCTCTGTAGGAATGTACTCTAGCAACATGATTCTCCTCTGTAGGAATGTACTCTAGCAACATGATTCTCCTCTACACACAATCTCGTAGATGGTGATACCGAATGTCGATATGTTCGGACTAATCATGAAAAACTAAATTCTCAGAGAGTTTGATACAACTCTGATTGTCACAGTAAATCACTATAGGATCCATTTGCTGACCAAATAACCCAACAAGGATCTTCCTCATCTAGATAGCCTCACAAGCTGCTTGACTAGCAACCATGTACTCTGCTTCTGCTGAACTGAGTGCAATTGATCTCTGCTTCCTGTTGTACCAAGAAATTATTGTTAACCCAATAATGAAGATTCCCCCTGATTTGCTCTTCCTATCAGATGGACTCCCTGCCCAATCTGCATCTATGAAGCCTTGAAGCTTCACTCCCTACGTATGTCTTTACCAAATACCAAACTGAGTGGTGCCTCTGAGGTGTCTCAACACATGTTTACTTTCCTTCCAATAGAGTTTGGTTGGCTTAACCATGGCTTGACTAAGCCAGTTAACTGAAAAGTACATGTCCGGTCATCAGATCACCAAATACATATGTGAACCCATAAGATGTCTATAAATAGTAGCCTCCACTACTTCACCTAAAGTAGCATCTTCTTCCTCCAATTACCTGCTAGAGGAGTCTCCATGGGTTTGCTACTCTCCATGTGGAACTTCTGTAGTATCCCTTTGGCATACTTTCCCTAAGAGACAAACAGTTCCCCATCACCTTGTCATACTTTCATACCAAGAAATTAATGCATGAGCCCCAGGTCCTTCATCTTGAATTCTCTTACAAGATCCTCTTTGCAAGATTTAATCAGCTTCTCATCACCTGTTAGAACCAAATCATCGACATATAATACTATAATAAAAAATTTATCTTCAACCACAATATGGTAAAGGTTCGCATCTACTTCATTTTTGGTGAAGCCCAACCTGGTGAAATCGTTCTCAATCTTAGTGTACCAAGCACGAGGTTCTTGTTTTAGTCCATACAACACTCGCTTGAGTCTGCACACATGCGACTCTCTGTTGAAGGTATCAAATCCTTTCAGTTGCTCAATATACACCTATTCCTCAATCATACCATTGAGTAATGTTTTCTTCATATCCATCTAATGTTGCTTCCATCCCATCTATGTTGACAATTCTATAATAGATTTGATTGAAGAGTAACTTTCTATTGGATTAAAGGTCTCATCATAATTAATTCTCTCCACCTGAGAGAATCCTTTGGCCACAAATCTACCCTTTTGTTTCTCCACACTCCCATTTGCTGCTTGCTTTACCTTATAAAGCCATATGGAACTCACCACTGACTTGTTTGTTGGTCTTATGACCACTTCCCAAACATTGTTTCTAATAATGGAGTCATACTTCTCTACCATGGCATCAACCCATACTGGTTGTTGCACTGCTTCGTTGAATGAGGATGGCTCAACCTCTACACTCTCGCTCATTAGAGTCATGTATCTAGTGTATTGATTTGGGGACCTCCTCTACTTGTGTTGTGATGTGGGTGCTCCCACATTTTCTCTAGCATCATGCATCAATATGTTAACCTCTATGATTCACTTCCTTCCATCTATGGAAGTCTTTGCATGAGTGGGTGCTTCAACTCTCTACTCCTTTGCATGTGTTTGCTCCACAACATCTTTAGGTTCCTCCTTTGGAGTTAAAAGCTCCTCATCTGCATGTAAATGAATATCCCTCTCATGGGGAATGTCTCATGGCCTTCTCCTCATTGAAACTTCACATCTCTACGAACCATTGTCATCCTGTTGGATGACAGGTACACCCGATAATTGTGAGGTATATCAGTGTACCCCACAAATATTGCCAACTCGGTTATTGGCTCTATCTTTTTCTGTGCATCCTTGGTAACATGACAGTAGACTGATGAACAAAATATCCTGAAGTGTGCCACATCTGGTTTCTTACCTAAAAAATCTTCTTTTGGTGTACTCATCCCAAGAATTTGACGAGGGCTTTTGTTCTGCAAATAAATAGTTGTGTTGCATGCTTCAGCCCACAAGTGCAACGGTAGGCCCTGATCATGTAACATTGCCCATGCAACTCAAACAATACTTATGTTCTTCCTATTAGCCACCCCATTCTCTTGTGGGTTATGAGGTGCTATTAACTCTCGTCGAATGCCTTCTGATGCACATAATTTCTTGAATTCATTTGACACATATTCTCCACCGTTATCGCTTCTAAGAGCTTTAAATTTCCTACCAGTATATTTCTCGACAAGTGCTTTAAATTCACAAAATTTAGTGAATGTCTAATCTTTCTTCTACATGAAGAAAATCCAACACATACAAGAAAAATCATCAACAAATATTACATAATACTTGTGCTTGTCCATGGAGGCTGTCGAGAACAGTCCACACACATATGAGTGAACTCTATCAAGGATCGCTTTCGCTCATCTGTCTTTATCATGAAAGGAAGCTTTGGTGTTTTCCCAATGTACACCCTTTACATTTGTCTCTCTACTCTTGTGTACCCTTAGGAAATCTTGTAGAAATTTGTTGCATGATCTTCAAAGCTTTGTGGTGCAAGTGACTCAATCTTCTATGCCACAACTAACCAATGTCTCTGCTCTGCACCTTCTCTACTTTTGTGCTCAAATCATCACAGTCTTAGACATCCAATTTGTAGAGGTTCTTCACCCAAACCCCGATTTGCTTCACCTGTCTTAAGGCTATGTGAAGAAGGAAAGCCTTTCCCTTGCTAAATATCACATCATAACCACGATCCTCCAACATGGCAGCTAAAATCAAATTCTTCTTCAAACTTGGAACATACATGACATATTTTAATGTGAGAGGAGAACTAGACTCCCTCTAAAAGGTAACAATATCGATGTCGGTCGTGTTATACCTCACATAATCTCCCATCTCGATGTGCATTTGGAGGCCCTTCTCTTCCAAGTCATTGAAGAACTCTTTGTTTTCGTTCATATGGAATGAGGTTCCACTATCCAGGTATCACACACTACCCATCACTGATGTCACCATGCAAGCGATGAGGATGAAATCCAACTCGAATTTTGAAGCAAGAGATTCACCTTCTACTCCTCCTAAGGGATTCTTACCAGCCTTCTTGTGTGGACACTTTGTGGCATAGTGTCCCAACTCATGACAATGAAAACATTTAATCTTCGACAAGTCCTTCTTCTGGTTGCCCTTACTAGAATCTGATTTGGAATGGGATGGCTTCCCCTTCCATTTCCTTGCCTTTCTATCTAAGTTACAGTTCTCCTCATCAGAATTCTTGGATGTAGATCCATCTCTGGTGCTCCATTGAATCTCTTCTTGTACCAAGTTAGACCACAACATCTCCCACTCTGCTAGCTTCCCCCTCCCATTCACTGAGTCCCATTAGTTGAGCCAGCTCTTGGGAAGGCCTTAAAATGTCAGGCTCACCATATCGTCTTTAGAAACTGTAACACCAACACTTCCAAGCTCATCTGGACATTAGGTGAACTTGGTCAAGTACTTTGGTATTGAGTTGCCCTTCTCCATCATGATCTTTTTTATCTTTTCCCTCAGTGCCAACTTCATGTGGTCACTGTTGTTTTGAAACATGTATGTCAAGACCTTCCACATTGAAAATGGAGTTTCCTTACTATGGAGGTTCAGAGCAATATGATCTCAAAATCCTTCTAGGATAATCCTTCTTGCCTTTTCCACGCACTTTCTTCACTCCACCAGATCCTCAACATCAACTAGCTTAGGAATATCTTTGTCTATGAATTCCTTAAGCATGTTGTCTTCCAACACTTCCTTCATCCTCTCCTTCCAAGAAATATAGTTTGAACTATCCTCAAGGGCATATTCGAGTCTCAGTCCGTAGAACAACATCTTGTTGGCTCTGAAGTATGATACTGCAAATTCGATTTCTCCTGCAAAAGACAAACTCGTATTCCCCTATTCTATAGTGCTTTCAGCTTCAATGCCATGTAGAAATTCCTTGTAGATTCAAACTATAGATTGTTATATGTTAAAACAATTGACTTGAATCTACTCTACTCATCAGTGGAAACAATAAATGATTGATAAAATCATGAAGCATATAAGAGAAAGAATTCAATCACACATAACACAATGATTTTCTAGGGAAAGCCATAGTTAAAAACCCATGTTATCTGTATATTGCATTAATCAGAAAATATGAGAATATTACAATGCTTTTCTCAAGCCCGAGCAACCTCTGCACTATCTCTATCTATCTCACTGCTTCCCATACAAGCTCAAGCCAATACTTAGCCAATTGTGCTATCTACCAAACTCGTATTTCCTTTCATAGTTCCGTTGGGAACTAACCATATTTAACTGGGAAATCCCGCAATTATGAATGTGCAATCCTCATGGATCTCTCTCTGATTTGACATGCATGAGTTAATTATGAGTGAATCTTTATTTCACTAGTTGATCACTATATGTTACACCCCACTACTGCAAGTTACACCCCACTACCACAGGTTACACCCCACTACATTAAGTTACACCCCACTACAATAAGTTACACCCCACTACACAAATTACACCCCACTACATTAAGTTACACCCCACTACAATAAGTTACACCCCACTGCAGTAAGTCACACCCCACTACTGCAAGTTACACCCCACTACTATAGTTTTCACCTCACTACTGAATCTCCCACTAATTCCTCCATCAATTGGAACTAGTTTAACTGACTTTAACTCAGTTGGACTAAATTAAATAATTACAACTCAAAATAAACTCAACTAGTGCTCCTAATTGTAGGAGACACTCTACATGACTCTAGTTAGACCCTCAACTCAAATTAATTGAGCTAACTAAGTCAAATTAACTTAGTTAACTATTACAAGTTGTCATGAGATGTGGAATTACAATTTAATTCCCAATTTAATTCAAGGACAAATTAAATTAGGATTTTCTTGTTGCACTAACATGGCATGATGATATGGTGACACATGGCATGGAATAGGTTGACATGGATTAATGAAAGGATTACCCATGCCACCATGTGGACCAACTAGAGGCTACCACATAGACCCTCTAAAATGTCTACATGGACTGAACATTGCAAGTTAAAATTGTATTGCGAAATTATAATAATGGCAAGATTTAAAACCATGACTCAGTGAACATAAGTGCTACACCTCACCACTAAGGAAAGATGTGTGCCATTTTAAATTGGTGGAAGATCTTATTGTTTATGTCATTTATTAAAAATGAAATCCCACAAAATATGCACCCCCAAGATTCAAACCATTGACCTCTTGTATACTAGCCATAAGTCTTACCACTACCCCATAAGCTAAAAACATGTTAAGTTATTCGCTAATTTGTTTAGACAAAGATTATTTTGGATGTATTATCCCGAAATATATTGCAATATCCCGCAACAAATGGTGTTGAACTTGCAACCTCAAGCATATAAATCAAACACCTTACTAGTAGACCACAACTTGAAGTTGTAATATATTATGTGCAAAAATTGTGTTAAGGTGTAATTTCTAGAGAAGTTTTGGAGAATAAAGGCTATAAAGCCTTTTCTTTTGTGGGAAGTGGATGGGAAGAGTGTTCCAGCAGTCTTACTATATTCCTAGAAGAGTCTTAAAGGCCATTTTATTGCAAGTTGGAGATCAATATTGATGTAATAAATAATTTGAAGTGTTTTGCATCATTTTAATGGTTTGGTTGCTCATTTGAAGTGGACCTAGAGACATATCCCAAGAATGGTGAACTCCATTATCAACTTTCTCTTACTGGAAATTTTATTTTTATTTATTATGAAAGCACATATTCTTAATTGCTCATTAAACTTTATTAATAAAGTTTACTCTAGAGAATTCCAAGCTTTAATTCCAAATTAGATACCCATACCCTCTAAATGGAGGGGAAATTTCTTTAGTGGTGGGATGACCGATGATCAAATGTAAACCCTTTTAAATCCTCTTACAGGGTTGAAACTTATTTTACAAGGGTAGTTCAAAAATCACTCATCAAAATGATTTTAAAATTTATTGTGATTTAAAAAAGGAAAAAAATATTTGACAATTTGAAAAGAATAACCAATTGTATACCAACATGTCAATAGTAATTATTTTTGTGGACTTCTACCATTGGAGGCGACAACTACACACTTCCCTAGTACCGCCATAGCCCTTGGATCATATTTTTGGGACAATGTCATTGAACCTTAATTAGAAAGTTAATTTACAATTATTGACTCATTTTAATTTTCATATTGGTACAATTCTCTAGTATTACTACATTGGGATTCTTAAATCTATCTTGTAATATGATTATTGGAAACTTGTTCATTCCTTTGGTTTCTTGCAAGTGACATATTCAACATTAAGTTGTTTTTCACATTGGAGGACATTTACTTTATAAATCAAGGCACCTTCAAACATGAAGTTTTGTGAGGTTACATTGATTTCGATCCTTCTTTTCAGTGTGACAACAATTATGATGTTTTAGCTCATCTAATTGGAACATGAATCCATAGAATTGGAAACTGGATGGATTATTCAAAGATTTGTTGGACATGGAAAATGATTTTGCTTCATATACTTAATTTGTTGTCTAAATACACTATCCATGCTTTGGTTTACAATAAAATAAACAAGAAAAGTTACTCAGGTGAAGTCTAATAAGGTAGATAAAGATAGTGGCAACATGATAGGGATGAGTAAACTATAGACAAGGAATGAATAGAATGTGAGAAAGTATGAGATTTTTTATTGAGAAAGGTGAACACATTATGCCAATGGGAACCATTAATAATAGAAACATTGTTTACCAATTCAATGTGGCCTAGACATGCAATTAAAACTTATAATTTATGACTTTATGTCCCATATAAGCTTGGATAGATTTATAGTTTGAGAATATAAGTATGTTGGATAGAGAAAATATGCATATGTTAGTGCTAGGAACTATGCATGGGTTGTCTTATCTACACCATCATTGTTGATCACCCATACTTCATGGGGGATACTAAGACTAATACCATATTGTTCCACAACTTGTACATTTCCTAATTTACAAATTTTAACCTAACTAAACTGGCTAATTTCATTGATTTCATCTATTCAATAACCATAATTAGTTCCTAAAATTAGTATACAAATCTTAACATGACATTTGTCACAATTATGTATAAGAATTGACATCCAACATCTTAACATAAAGATTGTTAGTAAAAAAAATTATTTATTTATTTATTTTGTGACTAGAGGAATTAATAATTGAGTCAGTTTCAACTTATGTGACATAGAGTTGATTCCAACTACTACCATTATAAACCTCTAGGTGCCTATGTATGCCCCTTCTACAGCCATGAGTAAGTCGGGAAGATTTGAACCTCAAATCTCTTGTTAAATAACACTTCATTATCATGGCACTTGCCAATTAAGATGCCTCATAAACCTAAGATTGTTAGCAAAATTATTTCAACACTTATAACACCATTCTTTATATTTTAGAAATGAAATTCTTCATATTCAAAACCACTTATCCACACTATTATAAAAACAAATATTATAATTATAAGAGCAAAAACTATAATTATTACCTCTTATAAAAATAAAGTAATCCATGTGATTTGATGTCTTGGATTATTATTGAGTATGCCACTCTCTAAATAAAAATAACTTTAAATTATAAGATGCATGTTTTATACATCAATCACTATAATCTCACTACATTAATGTTTTTGAAAAAATAGTGAATAATTATTTACCTATCTTATCAAATGATTTTATTTAATAAAAAAAAAATAATTATATATAAAAATAAAATAAAATAAAATAATACATTTATTATTATTTTTTATTAAAAATATATATTTATTTATTTTAATTTAAATTAATATTTTAATTTTTAAAAATTAAATTATTATTCACATATATATATAATTTTCATTTTCATTTTACTTAGTATCATATTATTATATTGATACTTTGAGTGGAAAGGATCCTTTTGATCCAAGGATCTTAAGGTTTTGATCCAAAAATATCTCCCTTGTGATCCAAGGATCTTAAGATTTTGATCAAAAAATATATTTTTGAAGATTTTGTGATTCATTAATATAATGGTATTCTATGAGGAGTTTGTTGAAATGATGTACATGCTTATGTGCAAAGGGATATGATGCATAGTGTTACGTGAAAAGAGATATATAAAGTTAGTGTGGTTGAAAAGTTAGAATAAAAGCGTTTTATATAATATAAAGAATAAGAAACAACCACCAATTAATTAAGTGGATTTAATGCTCTTCGTTGTGATTGAAGGTGGACCCATAATTAATTAAAGCAAGTGAACACTCACTATTATAATAGCTTACCTTTTTAATTAAGTCAAACGGAGCTAAACCATGATCTCCCATGAAGCAGAGAGTGTCATTAATAAGAAATTGTGATCCACTCAAAGACAACCATGAAGACCCATTGGTGGGAAAAGGTGTGATTTCCTTAGGTAGGACTTTATTTCTTCATTCGTTCATCATCTCATCTATAATTTTCATCCCTTCGTGTCTCAAGGGCCCTTACTCCCTTTGTTCTTAACTCGTATGTAGCCCTTTACTAATATTTATTTAATTAATGATCAGATTTATAAATATAGGCTTATTGTTAGCTTTTATTTTAATTCCCTTTATCTATTTGTTAGTAAACCTTGGTGGATCAGTGTTTATATATCTTTTTATCCTAAAGATGAACCACAGTTGCTGGTTCGAAACATCAATTATAAAATAGTGAATGTGATATGCATCTGGAAATTTGTTTTCAACATAATGCAATATTTACAAAGCCCATAACTATACTCCCTCTTGTTAAGTCACCTACACAAAAAGACACAAACCATTGCGATATTCTATAATCCCCCCTCTTGGAAACAAACAATAATAGTTCAAAAAATAAGCTCTAGTTAAAATATGGAAGTCCCCTCTCTCTTGGTGCAATTAAGATACAAAAATGCAATTCTATCTTATTTTTATTTACAAAGGTTGTTATAAGGGTTTTCACATTGCATATACTTATTATGTTTTTTCTTATGACTGATTCTTATGAAAGAATTGCAATATGACTTTGCAAGCATCAACAAGTCGGCATGGCATTCCTCCAAATAAAGCTATCATTTGATTGTCAAAAACAAAAACAATTTCATGGCCAGTTCCCCATCTTAGTATTCAATGATATGAAAAAGTGACATTAGAAATCCATGTGATTATATTGTTTAAAAAAAAGTAAGGGGCATTTTCAGACATGATAGTCATTGTTTCAAAGTTCAATATTGATCATAATTGGCTTTATTTTTTAGACCTCACAGGAGGACTATTAATGGCATAAGTGTAGAAATTAATAGACATTTGCTACTACTAAAGAATTCGAATTGGAAATAAGAGATTACAAATTTACTCTACTATTATGTGGAATGGAAATCACAAGCTAGAAATGCGTGCAATGACATGCAACCATGAAAAACACAAGAACACAATGACTTTACAGGGGAACTCAATTGAGAAAAACTCCTTTGTTGCTTTGCATTAATTTAGATGAAAATATAAAAAATTATAATGTTTTTCTTCAACTCTGAAGCACACCCTGCACTGCAATCTTGTTTTCCAGCTTCTTGACTTTCTCTGGCCAAAACTTAGCCAATTCAAGCCTCAACCAACCTCTTATTTCCTCGTGCAATCCTAGAGGAATTAGCCCCTAAAAAATAGGAGAATTCCCTATTTCCTTGCACAATAGCTTGAAGAATTGATCACATGCTTAGTACAAAAGCATTGTATAGTCAACAATATACAATTATAAATATAAATGTGCCTTTTCCATCTACTCAGCTAGGCAATTCAAATTCCATGCATGGCTAGGTCTATTTTTAGTTGATTGACTAGTTAACTGAGAGATCAGTGAGTTAACAAAAATCATAACTATTCAACTGATTCAACTAATGACTAGAGCTCATTGAACTGAAATCAACTAACAATAACTCAACTAGATTGCTTAGCAATCAACTCATGCACAACTCTACTTCTAGCCTACAAACTCGAATTTACTGATTAACTAGTAGACAAGGCTATGTCACTCTAGCTAACTGCAATCCAAGTTATCCTGCTGATGTGGAAAAATGTATTTTCTCCATTTGACTAAGGCATTAGTCAAATGAAGCCTTTTTTTGCTACAATTTCAACACTTCTTCTTAGTAAGAAAAGGATTTTGCACAATCCCAATCCTGCTCTTATAGGAATACATTGTAAAAAGGCCCCCTCTCATTGTTGTTGTTGCTATTGCAAAAACTACAATTGAGAAGCATCCAAAATATTTAATCAACAGTCTCTTGAGCATCTGACCACTACTAGTCTTTGCACTATCTACTGGGAAAACAACATTGTTGTTGATTCTCCACTATGCCTCCTACACTGCTATCAATACTGCTTTGTGCTCCTCAACATTTGATTGCAACTAGTATGCAACTGTCACTCAAGATCTGACTACATAAACTGACATTGATCCTTCTGCTATTGAATATTGTGGGCCCATGTAGCAAGGGTAATGATCCATGAGAAGAGTATACTACAATTTCTACTACTCCCATATGGACCCTTCCCAAATCTTTGCAACTTTGGGACTAAGTCTCTACATTTCCCCACCTCACTCTTAGAGGTATAGCTGCATGCATGTCAAATTCTACCTCTATCTTATAGAGATTTTTCACTCTAACTCCAATTTGTTTCACTTTCCTGGTAGCCACATGCTTCAGAAAGGATTTACCCTTAATGAATACAATATTGTAGCCTCTATCCTCCAATACAACTAAAGAGATCAAGTTCTTCTTCAACCTAGTTACAAACATAACATATTTCAGATGAAGATGGAAACCTAACTCCCTCTTAAAGGTGACAACACCAATTCCTTTGGCATTATACCTCCCATCATCTCCAAATTCTATATGCAGTTGGGGATCCTTCTCCTCTAGGCTACTGAATAATTCTTTTCATCTTGTCATATGGAATGAGGCACCACAATCTAGGCACCACTCACTCCCTCTTACTATGCTTGCCATGCAAGAAAAGAGGGTAAAATATAGCTTGAATTGAGATGCCAAGGCATATCCTCCTGCTCCTGCTTTAGGCTCTTTGCTGGATTTCCTCTGTGGACACTTGGTTGCATAGTGTCCATATTCATGGCAGTGAAAACATTTTATTTTGTTGAGGTCCTTCTTCTGTCCTTTGTTCTTGCTAGACTCAGCCTCACCTTCGACCTTCTTGCCCTTAGCATTGTTTCCTTTTCTAACTAGAGAAAATTCCTCTTCCTCCTCGGCTTTGGATGTTTCTTCATCCTCGGAGTTCCATCGAATTTATTCCTGCACCAAATTAGACCAAAGTCTCTCCCAATTTGGCAATTTGTCCTTTCCATTTACAAATTCCTAGTAACTGTGCCAGTATTTTGGAAAGCCTAGGAGAGCTAGGCTCACTAGCTTCGAGGATGGAATATTTTCTCCAAATCCTCCAAGATCATCTCGACATTAAGTGAATCCAAAGAGGTAATGTGGAATGGTTTCATTTTTTTGCATGTGGATGTTTATGAGCTTGTCCCTCAATTCCAGTTTCCCGACATCACTTCCATTTTCGAATATCTCAATGAGGGTCTTCCACATAGAAAATGGAGTCTCCTTTCCATGTAAATTTGAGACTATGTGGTCTCTCACACCCTCCAAGACGATCATCCTAGATTTTTATGGTATCCTTCTTCAACTGGGATAATTGTTTTGCATCTGATACTACCGGTTTTGGAATGTCAGTTTTGGTGTACTCCAACACTCCATTATCGTTGAGTACAACTTCCACCCTATCCTTCCAAGCTATGAAATTTGAGGTTCCCTCTAGGGCATACTCCAATCTCAATTTGTTGAAAGATATTTTACCACATAGAATAAAATTGCTTCGTTGAATTTTCAAATTGAAATATCTAAAGGAGAACATCTATTGATTGGTTTCTAGTGTGATTTCTACTATGATACCATGTAGAAATTAATAGAAATTTGCTACTACTGATGAATTCAAACTGGAAAATAAATAAATAAAATACAAATAAAAAATAAAAATAAAAATCAAATAAAAGAAAAGAAAAGAAAAGAAAAAATTAATTAATTAATTATAAATTATAAATTTCTTGTACTATTATGCAGAATGGAAATCACAATTTAGAAACATGTGCAATGACATGCAACCATCAAAACCACAAGAACACAATGATTTTACAAGGGAACCCAACTAGGAAAAACCCCTTCGCTACTTTGCATTCATTCAGATGAAGAGAGAAACAATTACAATGTCTTGCTTCAACTCTGAAGCACACCTTGCATTGAAATCTTGTTCTCCTGCTTCCTGACTTGCTCTGGCCAACACTTAGCTAATTAAAGCCTCAACCAACCTCCTATTTCCTTGCACAATCATCGAGGAATTAACCCCTAAAAAATAGGAGAATTCCCTATTTTCGTACGCAATATCTTGAGGAATTGATCACCTGCTCAGTGCAAAATCACTGTACACTCAACAATATACAATTATAAACCAAATGTGCCTTTCCCGTCCACTCAAATAGGCAATTCGAATTCCATGCATGACAGGGTCCATTTTTAGTTGATTGATTAGTTAACTAAGAGATTAGTGAGTTAACAACAATCACAACTACTCAACTGACCTTCAATTGACTCAACTAATGACTAGAGCTTAGTTAACTAAGTTCAACTAAAAATAACTCAACTAGATTTCTAGATCATAGCAATCAACTCATGCACAACTCTACTTCTAGCCTACAAACTCGAATTTACTAACTTAACTAGTAGAGAAGGCCATGTCACTCTAGCTAACTGTAATCCAAGTCATCCTGCTGATGTAGAAAATCAAATTTTCTCCATTTGACTAAGACACTAGTGAAATCAAGCTTTTTCTTGCTACATTTTCAACAATAAGATGTAAAATGTTTGAGGATCATAAAGTTTAGATTCCCAAATATTTTTGTTGGCTAATCCATCCTCATTGTGTTTAGTCATGCAATAATTAACCTCAAAGTGCATTATACAACAAACATACATGATATTACAAAGTGTAAGATATAAGTCTTAACTCTTAGAAATTAATATATAAAACAAGGCTCCAATAATTGGTAAGGGCTCGTAGATCATATAGCGCATGTGGCACACTATAAATATCACAACATTGGTATACATTGCAAAGGTGGCAAAGCCTTGTTTCATTTTCAATGTTGTAATTTTGTTTGATATGATACTTCACAACCCTTGTTTGCATATAATAAATGTTTGTTTAAACCATACAACACATATGGTTTTAATGCATTGGTCAAATTTTGAAAATGGTGATCTTATCAATTAAATGGATACGATGTGCTGTAAGAATTGAACCACGTCGGGTTGCCAACTATGGGAGGCAATTGTCAAACCCCATTTTTGCTTAGTAATTAGTCGAGTTTTTGTTGCCTAGGTGAGTTCATAGTCTAGAGAAAACCCTTGTCGGACATGTCAAAAATCTTGAGAACCACCTGTAACTGCACATCTACATCATATAAGTGTCTAGATGGAGGTAAGGATAGTTTTTAGCTTTGTTTTCATGAAAATTAATACCTCTCTTAGAAAGTATTATATGTTCTTGGTTTGTTTACTGCTATTGTGAGGGGTTAACCTCATTTTCACAGTATTTCCCTCTACCATTCCCCCTCAACTGAGCCTAACTCTGCATGCATGAGAGATATACTATGACCATTACATGAGATTTGTTGGAAACTATGTTAATACTAAGAGGAGGGGTGACTCAATATTAAGGCTAATTTAAACTTTTATGGAAATTTATATTTACTCATTAAAACTTCGCATCCACTATATGAGAGCAATCACTAACAAACCATAGCAGCAACCACTTGAATCAACACAAACACACACATCATGAGTATCACACATATGACACAAAGGTTTAACATGGAAACCCTTCCAGGAGAAAAACCACCAAATCTTGTTTTGTTATTGATGTAAATATGAGCACCTACTCTGCTACATCAAATTTTGTTTTTGAGTCACCACTCACAAGTAGCACTAACTCCCTTTAATTGTTTGATAACACCCACTAGCAGGAAGCACAACTTCCTCCTTTTGTGGACACCTAATTAACTTACCAGAAGCACTAACTTCATGCATTTTTTGCAAGCACCAACTTGCAGCTCCTTGGATTTATGCAAGCACTAACTTGCAGGAGGCACCAACCCCTAAGCCCTCACCAGACACCCACTAGAAATGGAAGAACCAACTTCTTGTATGTCGGTTCCAACCCACACTGAATAAGGAACTAATGCTCTTTGTAAATGACATCTACTCTGCTTGGTATCAACGTTGTTCTCCTCTTCAAACTTTCCTCTACTCATCCCACACAACACTTTATCCACTCTATTGCACCTACGTTCTCAACCCTCTTCTACTCCACTGGCTCTCTCGACCTCTCACAAAAGCAAAGGCACACTCGTCCTCTCCTCAACAACAATCACACAAAAATCTCCACTCAGAGCACACAATAATGTTGTTATCCCATCACTTTGCTCTACTTCACTCCACTATTTTGTTCTACGATGATGTCTCTAATATCCATTACACATTACCTGAGAGTATACTCATCATGGCTCTCCATGTTGTTGTTACATCAAAACGGCAAGGCCACTGCATTTGGATTAATCACTAAGAATGGGCTTATGAGTTTTTTCTCCACTTTGACACTCAATTCTTAGTCTATCTATGTACCATAGTAAGGCTCTCCATGCTTATTAATTGCTCACAGAGCACGGATTGTACTTTAGGCTAGCTCCCCTGGAAAATGATAAAAACTCCTGCACTTGTCCATCTTTCACAATTTATTCTAAATTAGCGTGCAAGAAAGACCAAGCATGACTATTATGAAGTAAATGTTACTTTTGCAAATCATGGTCCTTCTTGAGCCAGTGATTCTTTTGCAAGCACCATTAAACCAACAACACAAACTTTTAATATGTGCAATTACTCAACTGTCGACTCATCCATATCCATAGGTGCTAAGCCCTTAAACTTGTAGCAAATCACAAGTATGGCATAAGCACCAAACTTGGAGGACTTCTCTACAAATTTGATGACTCATTCAAGCCTTCTTCTCTGAGCTGTAGCAGACTTCAAATATGGAAAAATTATTGGGCCTAACCCATAATGCTAAAGGGCTGCTAACTCGTTCATTAAACATATGCCACTACATGAGTCAGATCTCGAAAACCCTAGTACCCGTAAATTTTCTTAAATGCAATTCCATAAGAGTTACAGGATTTTGGGCACCGACCCACCATGGTGCACTATCCTTGGCGCATTTCCTTTGATTTTGGCTTGTGCTCCTTTAAATGCTTTCCCATAGTGCTATTATTTTATTAATAGCCCAAAGGCCCTGTGAAGGAACTTGTTTACCAATAACGTAGGAAACTGCTGCAAAAACAAGTCCCGAGTGTGCCCTTGTACTTTTGACGGAATCGTCAAATGTCAGAAAAATATTTTGTCATCTGGATTCATTAATTTTCATAAAATCCTGATGCTTCTTTCTTTTAACACCTCTATGACCTATATAAAACGCAACCTGGAAGGCCACATTCTCATAACTTTTATTAAATGGAATTCCTCAAACTTTTAGGCTATGGTCTCCAGGTATGGCCCTCATACTCCACGTAGATACTTTGCATCAACACTCCAAGCTGACCTAGTTGTGTGCACTACTAACAATGGTCGCTCTTCTTCCTTTACGATGTTACTATGGAGATTTTGGGCTTGTCCCACCTTCCACATGTCAGCCTTCGAAGAAATCCATTTGCCGACCTCTTATGTGTTGTTAATTAGGTTATGGGCTTGGCCCAAACTAAACACATCACTCTGACACGATACCACTTGTCGGCCCCACTACAATGCTCGAATTTAAATTACAAAACCTTTTGGGCTTTCAAACTTTTGGGCCTTCTGGGTTTCCTACCTTCTAAGGTTTGTTCCCATGACCCCTGTTCCATGCCATCATGGGTATATTTTAAATAGACCTTCGTGGTTCCGAGTCTCCAGGCTTCCGGGATTCTATCCTTCTATGCTTCCTATTTCCCCAGATCCTTTCCATCCAGTAACTCTTTTTAAATAAACCTCCAGGATTTCGGGTTTCTAGGCCTTCCAAGCTTCCGCAAAAGTACTGCAACTCTGCTTTTTTGAGGACCAACTTTGACTTCCTCTATCTTTTGATCCATGAGGCCATTTGGAGAATTCTTTATACCATTGGAAAGCTCTTTCAGAGAGATTTCTATTTGAGTAGGCATGATTTATTCTTTGAGCTCATTTGATATATGAAAAATGGTTTCAAACTCTCTATTATTCTTTGCACCTTGACCCTTCTTCTTGTGACTGGAACCTTCTCTTCTGAGACATTTTGCAGAGTTCCACATGCCATTAGAAATATCTTTCTAGGAAATTTCCAAGTATGCCACTCTTAGGAGTAACAGAGTTGATCTCTTGAGACATAATCTCCTCCAAAGTCTAGGACTCCCCAACAAAACATAGTCATTTTTTTTATGGCTTCTCCAATAAACCTACTACTATGGTGATTCTCTACAGAATATAACTACCATGGGAATCCCCCTGAAAAACATGCTCAACAATTCCAACACATACAACTTCGATCCTTAATGCTAATCTAGTTGACATCAATGCTAATAAATCAAGTGCCACCAACCATTCAGACAATTCTAACTATCCAACAAGCTCATCCTTTTGCTTATAATAATACAAATGATTGTGAGGTACCTAGGTTGAAGTCTGGTATCCTCTCTAATAGTTGAATGTGAATATGTTGTATAGATTTGCACCTTGCACTATGATACAAAGATTTCAAACCAGGTTCTAGATAAAGTCTTAGCCATTGTTTCCTCACTGCTCCAGGTCATAGTCACCATATTTCTATGAGCCTTTTCTTTCTCTTGAAAAAAATTGTCTTGAATCGAAATATTCCCATTCATAGCCATATTTGCAGATCTCCTCATTGAGTTTTCTTGGATGTAATCTGGCATCTATGGTTTCTATGAACTGTGAAAGGATGATTCCAACTTCGTTTGGCAAATAAATGAGAACACCTTCCATACATTTCATTTCCCTTATGGTGAAAACCTAACTCTGCTTTATGTTCCCTTAGTCTTAAAGTTTATTTTTGGCTACACTAGATGCCTATGAAGCTCTATTGGTAAACTATAAGCCAAACTGACTTACATTCCCTAGTGTACAACATAAATGTTTTCGCTTGCAAACCATCGTTATAATTTTTCATTACCTTCCAGTCAGAAAATGTTGGAATCATGATTTCCATTACACCAAAACCCACAGGGGTTAGAAAAAAATTCATCACTAGAGTTAATGGATCCTCGAGAGGAAGTTAGGTACATGTCGTGAAACACAAGGGGAGAGTTGGACTATCCAATGCCCAACAATCTCCCCCCCCCTCCCCCCCAAGAATGAGCAAAGGGTGTTTCGAACTTGATACTTTTGGTTGTGATACCAAATGTTGGAATCACGATTTCCATTACACCAAAACTCACAAGTGTTAGTAAATATGTGCATTTCCAGAGATAATATATCCTCGAGAGGCAGTGAATCACATGTTGTAGAACACATGGGGAGCACTAGATTATCCAATGCCCAACAAAAAATAATTTGATAATTCACAAAACTCTAGCAAGAGAGGGTATATACACAAATACACTAGTTATCCTCGTTTTGTTTCATGTCATGTATTCCTATGCAAATGTCAGTTATGTCACACCATATATTCCCATAATTTTTTAATCATGTCGGGTTCTAATGTTGAGGTATCATTGACCTCGTATCACATTCAAATTTATTTTACAACACCACCATGTTCACTACTTCACTCTTTGAAGTTATGTGATATTTATGTTTGTCTTGCTCCATGATAATAGTATTATAAAGTCCTTTTGACAACATTATAACCAACAATAGTGAAGCATTTGTCTTACGATGAGACAAAAAAAACATGGTAATATTGGGCCATTTTCCTTACTGTGGCTTTGTAAGTGAGACATGCGAAAGGAAAAAGTCATTCTGCACACACCATGCTATCACTTTTCATCACCTCGTGCCAATATGGTGTCTCCTACTTTATGTGCAAATTTCATATTGCTCATCATGACACATAACAAGAGCATATAAAATATGACACACCTCTAAATTTTGCTTTCCTGGAATGTTCAAATGCTCATCATCTTGATTACATATGAGACACCTACTATAGAATATCACCTCTATTTCATTTCCTAGTTGTTCGCAAGACTTGTTTACAAGTTTGATTTTTTTCATTATAACATATTGGTCTTCTTGTTGTACATGAATGTTCTATATAGTCATCATTCGTTGATGATATTGATGCTAAATATTGTGCACACTTTACCCAACTCAAACATATCGCTATGATATACTTCTATTCACAAAAAATTATTAGTTATTTGATCTCAATTTAGTTATATTTCAAATGAAGTTATGGGGAACTTTATGATTTATGTTTCGCTCCTAAATTTTCGAAGACAAAAGTGCATCAGTATTTCATATGCAAGTTTTCATTTTTACTAAAATTCCTCTCCATGATACATGTAAACAATTTGATTTTCTTGGCATGCATGAGCATGATTCCCTTCTCATATATATTAATTTTCTCATTAATGTTTTTTCATGCACCCCAACATTTACATAAACATGATTTAGATTAGATATGGTTTGTTGTTTATACGCTCATACGGTAAGACTTACTTTGCACATAGATTTGTTAGGTTGCTACATACTATGAGTTTTTTTCGACAAAAGCCCTCATGACAACAAGATAGGCCATGGAGGGCGAATATGTCATGGAGAGAAAACATGAATAATAGAATAAGATTATCTATTCATTTTGGTACAAATTCTAAGGAGTTTAACCAAGTCACTCAGATTGGACATCTCTACCTTGGAGGTCCTCTACCTCATCCACCCATGCCACAAGCCTCACAAAATATACCCCTACCACGTCCTTGCAAGAACCACTTCATCAAAAACCCCTTTAGTTTTATGGATTTGATACAAACCCCATCGTACCACCATTTGTACATGCATGTTGGCCCTCTCTTTCACATCACTGAGTACCACCTCTCATCACTGCTCATCGTGCACCTCCAATTTCTCAAAAGTCATGTCTTAGCATCCTAACTGACCTGTTTATTCACTTGATCACATAGCCATAAGTAAACTTCATCTTCCCACAACACCTGCACACTCCTCCTTAGAGGCCACTTCTTCACATACTCGTACTAGTGCATCAGGGACAAATGAGAGGAGGGAGGTATCTTTTAAAGACATGCACCTAGAAATACAAGGAGGAGGAAAGGAAGAGAAAAGTGAAGGAAAGGAATAGGGAGACAACTAAAATAGATGTCCAGAGTTAACAAAGTTGTTACAATTTTATTTCACTGTTTATTTTGGTTCGCGTAGACTTTTTATCTACAACATATTCTACAACATTCTTAAAAACACCTTTTTTTTAATCCAGCATACTTTTATTTTGAGACAACACCTTTATTTTGGATTTTATATATATAGGGAGGCAAAAGGTGTTTTTCATTAGATTATATAAGATGGATGACATTACATTTTTATACATTTATACTTCTATTTTATATGGATGCACATGTTACATACGAGAGTCACAAGGGTGATATTTGATTTATGAGATATATGGGGGGCACCTAACAACTCTAATTAATTAAAATTCAATTATAACTCCTTTTAAGTCCCTATTATTAAATTATAAAACATATTTGAACACAATTAATTTAATAAAGAAACAAATTACAAAAACAAATATATTCACTAATTGTCCGAAGAGAATACAAATGTGGAAGAAGTCAATGAAGGAGAGGAGGAAACAATAGTGAGAAGAGGTATGCACTATTTTACAGAGTCGTCAATTTCCTTTTGATTTATTTTCTATTGAGTACAAAGGGTTGATATGTTTAGTGACAACAAAAATTTTCAAGTGTCGAGAAGAAGATAAAACTCATATTTTCCCTGACTAATCTTTTTAGGTTATCAGTTATTTTCTTGCGTTTCATTATGCTATTAGAAGGTCTGATATTTTATATCAGTTCTAATTAGTTGAACTTTTGTAGAGCATTTTGTTGATTTTATCATATCAAAGAGGTTCTAAAAGGACTACACATATTGTTTTACTTGATTTTGTAACTTGAGTGTTTATGTACAAGTATTTTTACGTCTTAGACATTTTTAAATTAAATTTTGATCAAAATTTTTGCAAGAATTGACCAAACAACAAATTGTGCTCATTCTTAATAATAAAAATAGCTTTTTTACAACCATCATTTTCACATATTTCTCTAAAAATCTTATTTTTATTTCATAAAAAATTATGAACAATTGTTGCTAAAAATTGGATATCATGCATATTATGTGTTTCTCACTTCTTTTCTTGAATTGATAAGTAATTTATTTTTGTTGTAAGCAGTTTCTTGTAAATAAGTAAAGATATCAAGGGAATTTAGCACCAATCTTTGTCCCATTATCTCGCCTGCCCTGTGAGATTTGAGGGAGTTGCAGGTGAAGCATAAGAAACTTCACTTCTCACATCTTTTTGGAAAACATACTGGAGACATAAATTCACATATTGTTGGTTTATTAATCATTTTGTCTATATGAACATTCAATCTCCTAATCAACCCGATCTTCCAATCAAATTAAATGATCAAAGGAGTGTTTCACATTCATTACTAAATTTCATTCTTGATAATGAACACACTCTTGCTGAATTAGAGCATGCTTATGCCATTATAGCTCGAGATATTGAATTGCAAGAGAGAAGAGAAGCCATAGAAAGGCATCTCTAAGATTGTACCAATCACATATAGTTGGATTGTGACCAGCATGATTCATGTTTCGAGAAGGATTTATGAATTAAGCCCTGAAAATAAACCCTTGGATGAAGTCAAAATGTGAAAGACAATCCTTTTCGCCCATGCTCGTCTTCGATTTTATCGAGACTTTTTTTTCTCTTCTAGGAATACTTCCTCCTCTCAAAGAATCATGTCTTGAATGCAAGTATCTTCTCAATATACTCTCTCTTCCTTGCAGTCTTCATCAACTGTGTCATCTTTTATACATATTGATATTATTTACTCTTCATTTAATCTTGTTCAATATACAAAAAACTGTACAAAAGTGATTATGAAGTATGGGTTGTTTTAATTTGACGAGGATCTAAACATCGCTCCTTGGCATGTAGCTTCTCCTGTAAATCTAATACCAAAAAAATACTCCTTTGCCAAGATTTAAATATCACCTCCCTAAGTTTTTAGCTGATGGAACTATTGTGAATAATGAGCACTTAATAACATTTTCTAATGCATGCCACAACATTGGTGCCAATGGAAATTGCACATGCATGCAACTATTTGTGAATTCCCTAGAAGTAAGAGCAACCATTGATTTTTTTGAACTCCCGCTTAAATATTTCTCCACCTAGACAAAATTTTGTAACTGGCTTAAATCCACTTATCACTAGCGTAAAAGCCCGATGGATATCCTTCATGAATACAATAATGTCACCTATACCAAAGGTGAAACCATTAAAGATTTTAATCTTCATGTCATTAAGTTATATAATCATATCCAATAGATTATTAGGCTGCAAAACCAAGAGGGTCATGATGCATTATTATAGCACCTTGTCCCCCACTTATCGTCATAGGTTAGAAGAAATAAATCTTAATAAAATAGGATCCATTATATAATCAGACCCAATAGATCATTAGGCCGCAAAACCAAGCAGGTCATGATGCATTATTATAACACCTTGTCCCCCACTTATCGTCATAGGTTAGAAGAAAAAAATCTTAATAAAATAGGATCTGCCCTTTATATATGCTTGGAATATGAAAAACAATTACATCACATTGGTCATTCACTTGAAAACTTAGTAATTCAATCTGACCTATCTTCTATTCTACAACTCATGCAAGATATGAGTAACACATTGATTTATTTTGAGAAGAAAGTCGTGGTGCAACCCCAAGCTAAATTTTTTGCTTTTGCATCCATTAGAAACACTCCTTAGGAATATCATCCTAACACCCTTCTGTCACAACCATGGTGCAACTTGTGAGGAATACCATGAAGAAAATATTTGTGAAGTTAAGAAGAGTGAACAAGAGATAATCTTTGGGAAAAGAACCGATCCCATAATCGCTATCTTAGATTGGGAGGATGACAACAAAGTCATGATGGCTAAAACCAAGATATTTTTTCTCATAACGCCATAAAATAGCCATCTAGGGAGGATAATGTCCCAAAACCCTCAAATGTCACCTCATGAAATCTCAATGTAAATCCTTCCTCCTCTTCCTCTTAGATTACATCTTGTTTTAATTTTTTGAAGCAAATGGCCAACATCAAGGCTGATGCTAAATTGCTTGATATGGCCACAATTCCCAAACAACATCAACACTTGAAATACTTTCTTCAATGGAAAGTGCTTTCTCCTATAAATTTCCTCAAGAACTATCTTAAAGAGGATTTTCAAAAAGATAAAATCTTCACTGTAAATAATTCTCGATATTTTGTTAAAAACCCTCATTTTTACGCCTTAATGAAAGTATGTGATAAGATCTCTCATTGTTTTCTAGTTGACATTGGGTCAAGATCCAATGTCATGCCTAGAGAAAACATGGAGGAATTAGGTCTATAATGTTTTGAAGAGAATCCAAAAATTAATGTTCTTAAAGTGATTCTTAGCAGATGACTTTAGGTGAGATTAAAGATGTTACATGGGTATTATGTGCTCATCCTGAAATTCAGATGACCTGTAACATCCAAGTTATGAATATTCCAGTGAGAAATTATTTGATTAACCTTGGTAAGGATTGGTAGTCCAAGAAAAGAGGATAGTTGTCACTAGATGTTACGCAAATGACCCTCCCTTAGGATGGAAAAAACATCATGATCTTGCAGGAGGTGAGAATCTCACCATATATTGAAAATCTGTTGCAGCCACATGTTAATTATATTGAAGTAGATTTGGGTGTTTATTATCTTTTTATTGAACATGAATCTCCTCCTCTTCCCCCTATCAACTAAGACGATCAAGTATTGCATATGCACTTTGATGGTGCATCCTCCAACGTAGGAAATGCTGCATGTGTCGTGTTATATTCCCCTCTTCATAAGATACACCGATTCACCTTCATACTTGAGTTTGAATTCACAAACAACATCACTAAATTTCAAACTCTACTTTTAGGCATTGAGCAAGACCTCAAACTATTTCATAAACATTTATCCTCTTTTGGTGATTATCAACTTATTGTCCATTTGATCAAAAGAGTCTACTCCCCTTCTAACAAATTAATCAAAGTTTCTACTCTCCTTGTTGCAGGCCATTTTGTCACATAAGCCCAAAATGCCTGAAAACTGGATCAATCAACATCCACGAACACTTTGTCATAATCCCTTTGCAAAGCCTTAAGCATCAATTCTCCAAACAAACAAAGTTTCTAGGTTTATTTGCTCAAAAACCTTGTTTTTAGGGCCAATGCACCCTGTCCTCTTGTCCACCATCATTAGGTGCAAGTTGCATACATGAACATTAGCACTGACCAACGCAAGTTGCTCCATTCTAAAGGTGTGCTAATTCTAGAAATTCGGGAAAAATAAAAAATAATTTTGAAGCCTCTTCTTCCATAAGCTTCTAAGGTGGTTTTAACTATTTACCTTAGATAGAGATCTCAAATTCCTATCTGATCCTATCTTGGAGACATTATCTCTTATCCCTTAAGCTTATCCTCCCTCATAAGTGGATCTCAAGCCTATATTGGCAAATCCTAAACTAACATGTTTACCCTATAAATTTATTGCCTCCCATGAAGTCTGGGTTGGATTTTGGAGATTACTAGTGCCCTCATGTTGTTTCTTTGAGCTTCTAGAAATCATCATTCATTTTCATTAGGGTTGAGTGTGAAGGTGTGCTTTGTGACAAGGAACGATAAGTCAAATGGGGAGATACATCTACAAAGTCAACTTATATTTATGGTTGTAACTCTCTTCTTTATTATTAATACAAAATACATCTTGTTTTCCTATACTTGTGTTAGGACTATGCTATTATATTTAAATGCCATGTTGACTCATTGAATAAAGATATTGGATTATGCTATGTGGATGTTGTAGTTTCTTTCCTTCTTGTAGTCATTGTTGTAGGTTCAATTTATAACGCATGGGGCTAGGGTTGGAGCTTACAAGAAAAAAAGAGAGAATGACTTGCTATAAATTACAGGTAGGTCCCTTTTACATATTCCAATCTCTTTAAGGAAAACATTGATTCTTTTTGTCCTTTGTTGTTCTATATCAGACCAATAGATATATGGAATTCATTTTTGTCCGCAGAAGTGAAATTACGTATAAAAATTTGGCAACCATATTGGGGATCGATATTTTCCCTTAGTGGTTTCTTTTGACCTTAGCATCGTTTCACCTCTCAAAGTGACCTTAATAAACTTATTCAGATAGTGATTGAACTTAGGAAAACACACTTTTGAGCTTTTTTGGGTTTCTTGTGTCGTGGTTTGACCAAAATAGCCCCAGAGCATTCCCCGTTTTGAGACAGAGGGCCCCAGTGCATCTGTTTCTTCTTTGTACATGCGCTACAGTACATTGGTTCATATTTTTCACCTGCGTTGATCTTGTAGGAAGAAAAAATTTGTGGTTTTTTGTCTTGCTCTTTGCTCTTCTTTGGTCCAACACATTTTCCTTATGCCCCTGAGTTTGTCTCCATCTCTGAAATCCATCGTTATGTTTGCTTTTGATGAGAATTTCATTAGATTTTCCTTTATTCTTATCAATTAGGTCTTTTGCAAACATTTTGATTGATCATTGATTGACTTGAATAAATTTGTATTACAACTATATTCTGTGTGATTTCTTTTAACAGTGATTTGGTTGCATCTTATTTTTCATTGCATTTTAAGATTAAGAGGAAATAAAAGAATTTTTTTTATTATTTACATCATATAGGGTTTTGAACTTAAATTGGAATAATTACATTTACAAAATATACTTAGGAAGGTTTGTTTGTTGCATTATTGTGTGCTTCATTACTCTTTGTTTCTTCCCTCTTGTAGATAGATTTTCATTGAAAATTAAAGGTTTCTTATTATCATGATAGATTGCATTATAGGGAATTCATGTGAACATGTGGTGAGACTTGAAACTGAAACATAATCAAAGATCAACTCTAAAATTTACTGAATCAAACTAAGGATCATTTGGAACATTCACGCAAACATCTAGAGGTCTATGCTAGATACGTGTTCTGACATGTTTAAACATAGGAAATTTCATTCTTTGTTTGCATTACATTATGGAGGTAATCGATATTCCATGTATGCAAGTGTATCAGATCATTCTCCATGTACCTATGGGTATATCAGATGGTGCTCCACGCATGAAAAGTATATGGGAATGCTTCCTATCATCTAAGACGCATTAGACAACACTACTACGGACTACGCTTTCACATACTTTTGGGTATATTTTGGAAGTCCCCTATAGGTTGCTATCTCGCCATAGGTAACTGAGTCGGTCACCTTGTACACTGTGATACACCAAACACAACATTCTGGGATATTGTCTACCTATATGTATATCCTTGGTTTACCAAGGTGGTATATTGCAACTCACAGTGACTTGGTAAACCCTTTTGCCTAGTTACCCCCTTTTGATTTTTTTTTTTGTTAATTTCTAACATTTATTAAACCATTGTGGAAGAACAACCCCAACAACCTCTTCATTCGCGTAGGATGCAATGATTTCCTCCTCTACCTCTTAAGTAAACCCTTGGTCTTCGAAAGAACAAAAGGACGTAGACTACCGAATTTGGTACTTCAAAAGTTACCGCTTCTAGACCTACATCCAAAATTAACCAATAAGAATTGTCTGTTCATATAAGTATTGAACCCGAGATCACCTCTTTACTCGCTGGTGAATCCAATACAGTCGAAACTGAAGCACCTGAAACTTTACTACTTGAGGTTATTAGAACTAAATTTCTTTATTAAGAAACACAACAACCTAAGGTTATACAACTTGAGGAACCTTGATTGATTACACTTATTACTTTAGGGTCTTCCTCTTCTCTTCCTATGTATTTGACTCAACCACAACCCATATATCTCGATCCTGACGGTGAAAGAATTCCACTTGATATTTTGAGTATTGAGGAAATTCCTCAAGAAGAGTCTCAACCTTCTTCTCATATCCATTTAAGAGGGCTTCATCTTTATCAAATCCCTAATCCTCATACTCTGATACAAGCTCCTTTGTCTGATACTCCTTGTTTCAACTCACCTTTGAGTTTCCCTTAGAATTCGTCTTAGAGAAATATAACCATGACTGAGTCTCCCTTGGTTTTTTAGCCAACATCTACCATTATAAGCGAGATAACCGATGTTGTAGCTACATCCATGTTTGTAACATTACCATAAACACATTTGTAAGGTGGGTTGTTAGTTCCACCTGGTTACTAATCATTATTTGGAACCCTTTCTGATGTGTCAACCAATCCATGGACTTTTCCCTTTTCATCCTCTTCTGGAATGCCATATGGTATTTCTTTGATGAGCGCCACACAGCCTAACCATCTTATTACACCCCAACCTTTAGTGGAGCAACAATATGGTTCGTATATTAGTGAATTTAAACATCTACAACAACCTACCCCACCTTACAGTAGATACACTCCTCTAGGAGGGAAGTTGTCTCTGTATCCTCCTTATCATTCAACAGGGGGAAACCTGTTGTTGGAATGTACCAATCTACTGATCAAATACCACAACCTGGTTCTCTATCTTATTTGATTCCTCCATTTCTAGGAATGGCTACTAATCCTTGGCATCCTATGTTTCACATACAACTTGGTTCAGTTTTGAATCAATTCCAAACTTCTCAACCTATTCCAGCTACACCCCAGGTCCCTACTTTCCAACCTATATCCCAACGTTCTCAAGCTTTATCTCAATTAATTCAACCTATGCAGGTTGCATCTCAAAATCAGTATATTTTATTGGTATCTGGGACCTCTCAAGTCCCACTTACCCAACCTTTTCAAGGTTCCTTAGATCCTCCACTACTTGGTCAAGCTATACCTCAAATCCAAGTGAATCAACTTGTACATAGCATGGTATAAATATTAACTAGTCAACCTAATGTAGGGATGATGCAAAATTGCTCATGGAAACCATACCAAGGTATTCCGCAAAAGCCTTACCAAGGTCAACAAATTTAAACCCAACCATTTCAAGGTTATCTTGGAACTAGGAAACATGGTTACGTTTACTCAAGCTACCAAAATCCTCCTTATCTTAGAGCCCAGATACTTATTTCTCAAGCCATTCCATCTTCCCCATGATACCCTCCATTGAACTTTAATAGAAAGTTTCCATTTGTAGCAACTCTTGAATTTCCAGATTCAACTTGATTGACGAATGATCCCATTTGTCATTCTCCTTTTTGGTTGGCCATTCCTAACAAATTGTCGAGTGATGTCCCAAAATTCAATGGAAATCCTGGAGAAGACCTGTCTACTCATGTTATGACCTATCATTTATGGTGTTCATCCAACTCCTTAAATGACGATTCGATTCATTTATGGGTTGTTCGGTGAACACTTAGTGGTACGACAACAAAGTGGTATATCGAATTTCCACGAGCTTCGTTTAACAACTTCAATGCCTTAGCAACTACGTTTCTAACTCATTTTCAGTTGCCTATTCATTATGAAACTAGAATTGAAATTTTGATCTACTTCAAAAAATCTAGCTCCACTCATATATCAGATCATATTCATGAGTGGCGACATTAACGTCATTTGGTCAAAACCTCTGTTCCCAATTAGTTATTGGTTGAATGGTTTATCGAATCTCTACTACCATCTATAACTGAAGACGTTGTTAAAGTGAAGTTTTCACTGAAGAGAAAATCATTGCTCATGCCCAATAACTTGATCTCATTTATACTCAATCTGACACACTCTACGACAAAATACCCAATGCTCTAATACCACAACACATTATTCCACCACCTCCTGGTAAATAATCATGTGTCATTGATGGCATGATTGCTTCTTCTATCCAACAGAAAGTGAGTAAACTATTTGGGTCATCTCCTACTGTAGCTACTCAAAAGCCTTCCTTTTATACTCCTGCAACTACTTCTAAGATTAATGTCATTCAATCCACGATAGGAAAATCTTAGCAACCAAGAAGTAAGAAGAAAGGAAAAGGAAAGAAGAAGAAAGATAATTCTTCGTAGGACAAACAAAATAATCAATCTCTTGAAGACACATGGAAACCTCATTATCCTTGCTAGATCTGTAATGAAGAACATTTTACTCAGGACTGTCGACATCTGGTAGAAATTAATCAATTCCTTAAGTCATCATTTGCCACACCTGCTATGTTAACAAATCTATTTCCTATTCAGGAGACAAACATCGTTGCACAAGATCCAACTTCCTCTTCTTTGGTTATGATGTTATCTTCCACTAAAAAGAAAAATGAAGTTACAATGGCCACGAAAAATAAATACTACGGTAATCTGAATCCCTCAACTGGTAAGGCTACTGATCAACCTGCCAATTTTACCTCATCTACTTTGGATCCTTCTCCAAATGTGGTTATGGTTGAATTAATTGTTAAACCTCCCAAGGGCGTTATTCACAAATCAACATTCAATCCTCGTGCGAGAGTTGCACAAAACTATAACATAGTTGAAGACTTGGCTCAAGATCCTTTTTCTATGTCCACTCTCGAGGTTTTGCAAAATTGTCCCACCCGGAAGAAGGCTTTACTTGCGAAATTGGGTGTTGAAAGTAACAACAAGAAATGTTAAAAATAGAATCCAGAAATTCCAATTTAATTTGTCCTTGAATTAAATTGTGGATTAAAATTGCGATTATTTTCTCATCGCAACTTGTAATAGTTAACTAAGTTAAGTTGACTTAGTTAAGTTAGAAATTTCGAGTTGGAAACCTTTTTGAATTCATGTATATGTTCTCCCTAAGTTTTAGGGGTCCAGGATGAGTTAATTGTGAGTTGTAATTAGATAATTCAATTTACTGAGTTAAGTTCAGTTAAATTAGTTCCAAACTATTTGAGGAACTAATAGTGAGTTAACAGTCAGTTGGTGCACTAATGCATTAACTAGTTCTACTCCAGTTAACTGAAGATTTCCTCATCAAAAATTCGTGCATGTTAATTCTGAGAAAGACCCAGTTGAGACTGGAGTACAGGGACAATGTACTATTAGTTGTATAATTTTCTGAGTTATATAGATGGTGCGTGCAATCAGGAACATGACCTTGAAGGGATTGCGTAGCTTTGGATGCATTGGTTTCCCATTAATATGGCCTAATCATCCATAGGAATTATGCAAGGAAATAGGGGCTTGGAGAGCAGCAGAGGAGGCTAAGATTTGGGTTGATCTTGCTTGTGAGTAGGGAGATTGATCATACTGAGTGATGGGATTGTTCTTGTGAGAACAAGCATTGTATTATCGTCTTGGATTTCTAATTAATGCAATATAGATAGTAGGGGTTTTGAGCTATGGCTTTCCCTGGGAAAACTTATTGTGTTATTTACCATTGATTTTTCTTCCTCTTGCTATTATTGTTTTCATCGATCTATTGGCTTCCGCTGGTTGAAAGTAGAAGTAGATTCTTATCCTGTGCTTTAGTAAATTGCATGAGATTATGAATCTACATGATTTTCTACATGGTATCAAAGGCGAGAATAGTATACTAGAGGAGATTTCGAAGTTTTGAGTTTTGGGTTACATGTGAAATTCAAATTTGCAATAGATACTTCACGATCGATAAATGGTGTTCTGAGGTTTGTGGCTCGAGTATGCCTTAGATGGCAGCTAGAATTATATAGCTTGGAAGGATAGGATGGAGGTTGTGTTGGAGGATAATGGTTTTAAGGAATTCATTGATCAGGGCATTCCTAGGCCACCAACATTGGATGCTCATAATCTGGTCGAATTGAAGAAGTGTGTGGTAAGGGTGAGGCGGATAATCCTTAAGGGAGTTCGAGACCACATTGTCTCGAGTCTCCATGGGAAGGAAACTTTGCATGCTATGTGGAAAGCATTGAAGGAAATTTTCTAGAATAGTAGTGACCAAAGGAAGTTGCTGAAAGATAAAGTTCGAAAAATCAAGATGGATGTGGGTGACTCAATTCCAAATTACTTGACCAAGTTCACTCAATGTCGCGATGAACTTGGAATTGTTGGAATCACGGTTGTCGAGGATGATATGGTGAGTATTTCTCTTCTAGGACTCCCAAAGAGTTGGCATAGTTATCTAGACTCTTTCAGTCATCGAGAGAAGCTGCCAGATTGGGAACGACTGTGGTCGGATTTGATGCAGGAGGAGATCAGGAGGAACACCAGAGATGGGACCTCTTCTAAGGAAGTGTAAAAGTTTTCGCTGTCACAAGCACGAGCACTGTGCCAAGAACTGCCCACAGAAGAAAGCAAGTAAGAAGGAGTCGACAATAGTGGCAATAGGTGAAGCTCTAGCTTCACAATTCGAACTTGATTTCACTCTCATTGTATACATGGCCAACACTATCACGGGAGGCGTGTGGTATCTTGACAACGGTGCCTCATTCCATATGAAGGGGAATAGAGATCTCTTTAGCGATTTTGAGGAGAAATACCTAAAACAGAGCATAGAGTTTGGAGATGACAAGAGGTATAGAGCTACTGGGATCAGTACGGTTACCTTTCAGAGGGATTCTGGCTCCCCTCTCAGGATCACAAATGTGATGTACTTTTCAAGACTAGAGAAGAATCTTGTTTCAATTGCAATATTGGAATACCTAGCTATCATGTGGCTTTTATTAAGGGAAAGGTTTTCCTTAGACATATCATCACGAGACAGGTGAAACAGATCGGTGCATGGTTCAAGAACCTGTATGCTCTTAAGGTTCAAGATGCATGGAAAGTCTTGAGGAGCAAGGCTAAGGTTAGGGACTTGGTGTTTGAGAGGGAGAGTAAATTACCTCTCAACATGCAGCCCTAGAAGCAGTCTCAGAGAATTGTGGAGCAGCCACAATTGGAAAAGCTAAGAGGAGACCGAGTGGAGAGATCCGCTCAAGCAGAGAAGAAGCAATCTTAGAAGCAATCTCAGACAATTGTGAAGTAGCCACAATTGGAGAAGCTGAGAGGAGACTGAAGGGAGGCATCCACTCATGCAGAGACCTCTAGTAGGGGGAAATTTCGAGCCAGGTGGGCAGAGGGATCACATGCAACCATACCTCCAGGTGTGAGATGGGGCAATGTGAAGTGATAGTCCTAAGAAGGCTGAAATTGGGTATGGTCCATTGAGAGGTTTTATCTCATGGATCATACCTTGCAATGAGAGCCCAAAGTACATAGTAGCGAGAGGAATAAATGGTGATTGATGCAGTCAGAGATCAAAGTGATAGAGGCTAGAGCAGTTAGATATTGAAGAGCGTAGAGAAGGGTTGAAAACAATGTAGAAAGGTAGAGTCTATAGAAGCACAAATTCTTCAGTTGACAGAGGCAATAGCAGTGAGAGACTTTGATGACAGATGAATCATACTAATTCTAGTTGGATGTTTTTTTTGTTTTGTTTCTGGAGTTGTTCGAGCAACAACACTAGATAGAAGTGTTAAATGCAGAACATTCCAAAGGTTCAAGATCGGGATCGAATTGAATTCATTTATTGTTGAGAGGGAGTGTTGAAAATAGCAACAAGAAATGTTAAAAATAGAATCCAGAAATTTCAATTTAATTTGTCCTTGAATTAAATTGTGAATTGAAATTGTAATTCTTTTCCCATAACAACTTGTAATAGTTAACTAAGTTAAGTCGACTTAGTTAAATTAGTAATTTAGAGTTGGAAGTCTTTCTGAAGTCATGTATATGTTCTCCCTAAGTTTTAGGGGTCTAGGATAAGTTAATTGTGAGTTGTAATTAGATAACTCAATTTACTGAGTAAAGTTCATTTAAATTAGTTCCAAATTGTTTGAGGAACTAATAGTCAGTTGGTGCACTCTTGCATTAACTAGTGCTACTCTAGTTAACTGAATATTCCCTCATTAGAAACTCATGCATGTTGATTCTGAGAAAGACCTAGTTGAGACTAGAGTGCAGGGATAGTGTACTATCAGTTGTATAATTTTCTAAGTTGTACAAATGGTGCATGCAATCAGGAACTGAACCTTGAAGGGATTGCGCAGTTTTGGATGCACTGATTTCCAATTAATATGGGCTAATCAGCCATAAGAATTGTGCAATGAAATAAGGGCTTGGAGAGCAGCATAAGAGGTTAAGGTTTGGCTTGAGCTTGCTTGTGGTAGGTAGATTGATCATACTGAGTGTTGGGATTGTTCTTGTGAGAACAAGCATTGTATTATCATCTTGGATTTTTGATAAATGAAATATAGATAGTAGGGGTTTTGAGTAGTGGATTTCCCCAAGAAAACTTATTGTGTTATGTGTTATTGATTTGTCTTCCTCTTGCTATTATTGTTTTCATCAATCTATTGGCTTCCGCTAGTTGAAAGTAGAATTAGATTATTGTCCTGTGCTTTGGTAAATTGGATGAGCTTGTGGATCTACAGGATTTTCTACAATGGGGGCATTAATCCTTCATATTCGAGTCTTGTGGTATTTAGTCACAAGAATCATACACCAAAACTTCCACCACAATTGACATTTATGATCCAGGTTGTTGTTCGAAATAAAACTATCCATCAGACAATTGTTGATGAAGGTGCTTCAACCTATATCATGTCACTTTCTTGTTGGAAGGTTATTAGTTCTCATCAAATCAACTAGTCACCCACTACTCTTAAAGCCTTTGATGGAAGAGGCTTCAAGCCTTATGAAATTTGAATAAGTTGAAAATAGAATTAGCTAGAAAAATAGTTTCAGTAGAAGTTTAAGTTATAGATGGACCATTTGATTATAACCTTTTACTGGGCCACACATGGATTTATGCCATCGCTGCTGTCATTTCAACCTATTTTAGGATGATCACTTTCCCTCACCAGGCAGGAATCATGGCCATCGATAAGCTCACTTTTTTTGCCCATAATTCTCATACTACTAGAAGCATCCCTCTTATGGGTGAATCCTCACAGTCTTATCAGCATGTCAGAGTAGGATTGATTAAGGGTTCCACTTTGATGGTAACTTTTTCCCTTCCTCCTCCTGACAACCTGAATCTAGTTGCCTTCATCAATATGATCTCTTCTTGCATTATTCTGTATGATCCTTGTATAGTGCCAAATAATTCTAATGTAGATGCATTTGGTGACCACATGCCCCTCAATCTTGTTGAGCTTGCATATGAAGCTATTTATTCAGCCTGTTCGACACATTCTAATTTCCCCTCCTCAATGGATTGGGTTGATCATTCCCAATATTATGGTTCATCTTCTGATCCTTTCTCTAGTACATCCTCTACTAGTGAAAGCATCATGGAAATCATGATGTCAGATGATGTGCCATGGGACGATAATCATTATCATTCCTCCTTACTTAAAACCTATGAGGATAATCTTGGAGACATTTATTCACCCAATATATTTGAGATATCTAGGAATTACCTATCTATTCATGAAGTCAATTATGAGAAACAATGATCGAATATTGAAGAGATTGTTCCTCTTTATATTTCGATTAAACCTGAAATTGTCGAAAATGTACACATTCGTGCATCTTGTTCTCCTAATGAGGTCAAGATCTATAAAGCTCTTTTATAGGAATTCTAAGATGTTTTTGCCTAGACATATGAATAAATATCAGGTATTGATCCAAATATTGTTGTACATGAGATTAAAACATATCTGGATGCTAAGTCAGTTCAACAATTCTTGTGTCCGATTCATCGTAAGAAAGTTGTTGCAATTAAGGCAGAGGTTGAAAAACTTCTGCGTGCTGGTTTCATTTACCCAATTTCTCTTACTAATTGGGTCTCGAACATTGTTCCCATAGTGAGGAAACAAAGAACAATTCGTGTTTCTGTTCACTATCGGGATATCAATCGTGCATGTACTAAGAACAATTACCCAACCCTCTTTATCAACCAAATTGTTGATGATTGTGCTGGAAGCGAATTTTTTTTGTTTATGAATGGGTTTTCTTGCTACAACCAAATCAACATACTCCAATTGGAACAACATAAAACTGCATTTATTTGTCCATGGGGCATGTTATCCTATCAAAATCTCCCTTTTGATTTAAAAAACGCTAGTGCAACTTTCCAGAAGGATATGAATTATGCCTTCCACGACATCAATCACATTGTAAAACCCTATTTGGATGACCTACCTACTCACTCTAAACATCGTGATGATCATTTGATGCATCTTAGGGCCATTTTCTTACGGTGCTGACATTATAATATCAAGCTAAATCTACACAAATGTGTGTTTTGTGTTCAATCTGGTCAACTTCTCAACTTCATTGTGTCGAAGCAAGGAATTCATATTGGTCCACTTAAAGTGTAGGCAATCCTTCATTTTCCTGCCCCTTCCTCACTTTTTTAGTTACAACACCTCCAGGGGGAGGCTAAATTTCTACGGAGATTTGTTCCCAATCATGTTGAATTGACCAAAGGATTTACTCGATTGTTGAAGAACGGGGTTCCCTTCCATTAGGATGATATTCTCAAAAAGGATTTTTATGCTTTAAAATATGTTCTAGTTCAAGCATCAATGTTGTATCCCCCCAATTATCAATGCGATTATTTCATATATCTTGTTGTTGCAGTTACTACCATTGCTATGGTATTGGTCCAAGAAGATGACATAGGGGACACATATCCCATTCATTATTTGAATTAGAATTTGAACAACATGGAAATCAAATATACTCAAGTTGAAAAGTCAGGTTTGGCAGTTGTCCAAGATGTCCAAAGGTTTCGCCACTAGATTCTGTTTTGCAAGTCTATGATCGTTTTTTATTACAACCCAATGAAATATTTTTTGTCACGAAAATTGTTTGGGGGGGAGCACTCTAAGTGGATTTTTATTCTCTAAGAGTTTGATTTAGAATTCATCAAGCCCAAATATAAGAAATTATTAGTCTTTGTCAAACTGATATGTGACCTTCCCTCGTTTGAAACTGAGTCTACATCTGACAATTATTTTCCTGACGAGTCATTGTTTATAATCAATTATTCTGATCCTTGGTATGGAGATATTATCATTTATCTCTAGACCCAAAAAATTTTACCCAATAACTCTCATTCTGGCTAGCGACGTGTTTGATACCAAGATAAAACACACAATATATTTGGCGACACACTTTATCATCATGGTATTGATACCATATTTAGATAGTGCCTCACTCATGAGGAGGTTTAGAAATCTCTAAATGACTGCCATGTTGGATCATGTGGCGGACATATGTTTGGCAATGCCACTACCTAGAAGAGTTTGTATCCTAGTTAATTTTGGCTTATTATGTTTCGTGATTGCATCATTGCGGTCCAAAAGTGTCACGATTGCCATATTTATAATCACAAAAACCATGCTCTATGTTAGCCTCCTGCTGCAGCAGGTTACTCATCTTTCATGATTGACATTTTTACATGCCAAATATGTCATACTTTGCATGCTTCAATGTTCCATATTTGCTACAGAGGCCAAAGAAGGATGCCATGAGAGTGTGCTAGTCTAAATGCCACGATTGTATTCCAATTTTGATGTGCTATTCCATTTTTGAAGAATTTTCAGTTAAGGGGAGGTCCAAACAGCTTAATCTTGGTCTCCCTAGGTTTCAATTTCTTGTTTTAGAATATAGAGAATCATTATATGTCCAAACAGCTTAATCTTGGTAGATTCTTAGACGGGTAGAGAAGCAAGGGTGCTCAACAGCCTAATCTGAGCCCTAGATGAAATAAGTGTAGATATAGATAAGAGGACGGTAAAGAAAAGTTGAAAAGTTGGGTTTGCTAGTTCAAGTGCACCCAAACCAAAAGAAGAAAAAATGCTAGGTAAGTAGGCTGGGTTGGCAATTTTGAGCTTGCAGAATGTTGATTTGTGATCGATTTCATGTTTTCAAATGTCATATTTATTTAGTTCACAATTATTAGGCAGTTTTCATTTGGAGGAGCTCAAGCAAGGCATAACTAACTTCCCCCTTCTTCCTTATTCCCTAAATCACTCACTAACTTCCCCTAAAGAGGTCAATATCTGCTTGATACCTCTCAGATTCATCCTTCTTCATATTAGTAACCTTGGTAAAGGTCTGCTTCACTCAAGGAATGCTCATACTTCCTATATAAGTCCTATTTCCCCTTTTATAGCCTAAGAGTTATACACTTAGCGCTTTCTTGCCACCATTCATATTTACTACTAACTCTAAATATGTAACTCCCTATCTATATCCCCTTCCCTACTAAAACTATGTTAATAATTCCCCTATATACTTATCCCCTTCCCCTGGTTGAAATATAACCATAAGTACACTTGGGAATTGCTAAGTTTAGTTGAAACTCAGCAAGAACCCTTATTTCCCCCTAAAACCATCTTCTCATGCATTTCGGACTCCTTCTGATGCACAAAACCCTTCATCACTCCGTAAATCCTTCCTCTAATGCTTTTTGACTCCTTCACAAAGCATAAAATCCCCCTATCAGAGGACATAAAATCCTCCCAAGTGCCTTTGAAATCCTTCCAAGGCATGAAAAATCCCTTTTTGGGCTATCAGACCCCTTCCCATGCCTTGAAATCCCTTCAAACATCAAAAAGTTATGCTAACGATCATAAAATCCTCATCACTTACCTTGGGCCTTGCTCCGATTGCAAAAAGGTTCTATTGGACCCCCTCCGATGCGATACCGCAATCGGGAGGGGATTCATGTATCAAAACAACGCATAAAGTGTGCCCTCGATTGGTTTGGCCGACAGTGATTTCGTCGATCGGCATATCGCTATGATAAAACAAAGCATGCATGCGCACTGCCGATATGGTCATCACCGATGGTCTGTTGCCGATCGCATATCAGTGGTCGACATTTCATATGAATCCACACCATATATATATGTAGGCCCCGTCACTTATCCTTCCGCCGCCTTCTCTGTTCTGCCATCCGTCCGATTGCCCGCTCCATAGATCTACGGAGGGCGGTGTTGAAGCCCCGAAAGTCGGGTCGACAACAAGGGGGATACCCACCCGGTCCGGACCTTGGTTGGCAGCTCCTTATCCGTTTGGTATAGCAGGTCCGACTAGGGATGATGGGACCAGTTTCCTGACCTTGGGTGTGTGTATGTGTGTGTAGAGTTTGGACTATGCTGATCTAAGGGGAATTTAAAGAAAATCTAATTTAGACTCTTTAAACTAACTCTATGCTATTGTAGTCTAGTAAGAAACAACACATCTAATCTACACTAACCCGGGGTGTATATCTTCTATTATGCGATCTAAAAAGATTTCGAACAATAACTGGTAATAAAGATCATTCAGCTATCATAAGAATAGAAATCATTAAAGATAAACTATTTTGCATAAGAAGTTAGGGAAAACAATTATGAGCAGCATATCGCATAATAAGTTATTTATGTGTCAGATACAAACAATATGACTCCACCGTACAAAAGTGCCAAATGATAACCCATACATTCATATAATGACATATAAACAACTGAAACTATAAATCACTTAAAGAACATAAGCAGAAATAGTCAAGAGATAAAAGTACCATTTATGACTGGTTTCACTCATAAGCTTCAAGCAACAATGATTTATCTCTCCTTGTTCTTACATCTACTAAGAGTACAGAAGTGCAACATAAGTAGCAGATATCAGATGCAAACATTAATAAACCTTGATCCATCCATTCATCAAAACCACCTCTGAGGGCACAAAAGTGCATGTTCTGAGGACGAGTTTTTGACAAATCTCTGGACCCTTCTCTAAATTCCTGAGAAGGGTTTAAATACTGCTAACTAATTAACTTGATTACATAAATTTGGGATCCGGTTTTCAAATGACCGTCCCTCTGATAAAGCAAATTATTTCTAAAATTAAATCTAACTTTGAACTATTTCTGTATTTGCTCCTTAGTGTTGTAAATGTGCAGCATTTGTATGAGAAGAGTCGGTTGGTTGCCTTTCCCTTTTTGTGTGTGCCATAAAAAATAGAAGTAACAAGGGCCGGCACCACTTTTTTGATAAACTATCAGATATTTTAGAGAATCTCCCACTGATTGAGTGTATACTTGGTAATAACTCAAATTTTCCTCAAACTGGATCTGCTTTTGCTATTTCGGTTTTATGTCTTCGCGAATGACTTGCTGAGTCAGAAGACTTTACTTTCCGAGCAATTCTTTGGATTGGAAACTGCCTTCGTTCTTAATTCCGAGCTTTTCTGTCGTGTAAGCTTTAAGTATCTTTGTAATCATGCTGCTTTTGTGCGCCTTTGATTCTGAGCTTTAGATGGCCTATCGGTCGTTAGCATCTGCTGAGTGATACTCTAGAATCTGTAGTCCTATCGTATGTGGTTCCTGCTTCTGAAGAAGTCCCTTCTGTGTTCTCCGAGCATCGACGCTTTCCTCTTTTCCTTAGATGTTTCCTGCAAAAAAAATTACTCCATTTTATCTCCTGTTTTATAGTTTGCGTAAAGGAAAAGAGTAAATGAAAATAAAGATTGATATGAAAGCTTAAGATCTCGCGTGTGTATAATCATGACATTCAAAGTGAACTGACTCTTCGAAAAACGAAAAGTAGCCATTCGTACGATCATTAATTTCTTTTTACAGGCGCGTGCCTAATTCTGATTAATGGACAACTTTCCTTGAATGTTGTGCTGAGCAAGATTCGCGCTCATCGCAGATCGCAGATTTGTATTATAGTATTGTGGTATCGCAATATCGGATCATCGCAGATCACAGATTGTGGATCAAAGATCGCAAATCGCAAATTACGGATATTAGTCATTGAGTCTTACTCTATGCGGCTGCTGCGATATGCGACGTCGCACATTGGTCGTCGGGGATTTCTTAAGCTTCTCCTTTTAAGAGCGTTTATGGTAAATGCGATGCGATGAATTTAGCATCGCTTCTTCGTGGTTTGATACGCTTACAAAAGAAGTGTTTCCTTTGCTTTTCTGCGATAAGATTCTAAGGAAAAACAAAAATATTCATGGGGACTTTGTTTGAATTTTTTACTAAGGGTCCCCCATTTGCTCGGTGTTGTTGCTAATACCAAACAAAAGAGGGGGGGTTGTTGGTGACCACAACAGGCGGGTATGTTCCCTTCCAAACCTGTTGATGATTAGCGTCTGGGGATGGGAGTTTTTCCCCTGCCACGTCACCTGCCGTACGGGTCCCACAGCTGACGTCATGCTGACGTCATCCACCGAAAGAAAAGCGCGCAAAGGCGAAATCGCTGCTTAGGAAGCCTGGATTCAAAATCTGAGGCAGTTTTCGATGTGCAATTAGCGCTCATCGCTACGGGAAATAGGCCGAAATGGGGAATCTTTTCTTCAGCAGTCGGTTTTTGCCTTGAAAGGGAAGAAAAGGGGCGATTTAGCATTTTAAAAGAGTATCAGAAGTAGAAAGAAGCCAAAACTCATGGCAAAGTGTATCAGTGTTGCGGCAAAGTGTGTCAGCAAAGATTTTCTCATTGCTCAAAGCTGATAAGACATTAAAGAGCCCCCAGCAAGTCAAAGAAACAGTAAAAGCCATTTAAAGCCTCTCAAATCACAGTTACTGCGCATCAAAGTCACATGAGATCAGTGGAACAAAGCTCAAAACACAGTTATTGCAGAAGCATTATCGAACCACCAAGGAGACCATATTAGCTCATTTTGATTCAACTGCCTCCGGCGCAGCTCAATAGATATTTACATGCATTTAATTTTAGCACAACTTTAGGTTTAAACAACTTTTCCCGCAAACCTGTTTAGGTCAGCTGTAATAAATACTCTTAGATATTTTCACTATAAAAACACCCCTGAACAATGGAATAGAGGTGGGTGGTGGTTAGTTGGCTGATCCGATCCAGGAGAGACTCGCACTGTATATCTGATATGTTCTATAATCAAAGACTGTTGAAAGGATTGGAGCAATGACTGTTGGCTGCGTATAAATGGTTGAAGTGTGACTGTGGAATTCTTGTGCTGCTACATGGAACAATAAGTGTTTCTTCGTTATATTTCATTATATATGTTTAAACCGCTATCATATCATTGTCTAAATAACAGGAAAAATGAATAGCCTAGACTTTGCTTAATTGCACTCTATGCTCAATTTCTGTTGTTTCTATATGTTTTTCTCTGAATTAGATATAAATGTGAATTCCTTTTGGCTCATATTTGCCCTAATTCACCCATTTATGATAGTTATCCAGGGATTCTTCACTGCCCCTAGATAGAGCTCATTCTCTTTCCCTCTGTTAAGCCGAGTGAGAGATTCTTAATTGCCTCTCATTCCTTATATTTCATTTCATCTCCTTTAGTTTGAAGATTGTTTTATGTGTAGCTACCTTGCTCCATTTTCCTCTTGTGACCAAGAAAACGCACCAACAGTCCTACTCCTTGACTCCATGCCCAATGGTTTGAACTTATCACACTATGCATGCCTCTCTGTTTGAAGGCATCATCCTCCCTACCACCAAACAACAAAACCCTTTGAACCCAATAGCTAGCCTAAAATCATCTTCAACAAAACCTTTAAGAGAGAGCCCTCTCTGATTGCAGGTAGGCTAGGACCTGCAGTCTAAAGATTGGTTTGTGGTTACCTCAGCCGTATCCTTTCAGGAGCTTAGGGACAACCTGAGTGATAACATAATGGCGACTCCACTGGGGACCTCCTCAAATAATCTCACAAATCCAGTCCGAAGCTCCGCTGAGGAAGAATATGAACTTTAAAAAAGTTTCTGTTTAGCCTATATTGTTAGAAAAAAATCCCCAAAAAAAAAGCTAGAAGCTGGCTCCCAAAAAGCATTTGCATTATACAAGATCAAATCCAGACCCAAATCCCCCAGCTGTTTTTGAAAATCCCAATATAATCCCTAAGATCCTTAGAAAAAAGAGCAGCAAGAAGATTTTGTTGAAACCATTCCTAAAGCAGTTCAGCCAAGCTCTGTTCCAACCCCTATCAAAGTTTTATTTCGTTCAAACCCTACTTCCCCTTGTTCATCATCTTTTTCTCCAAGAACCCTTTCCACACCTCCATTCACTGCACAAACCACCACTCTTATTACCCCGGTTGTTCCAGTTGTCCAGTTTATCCCTGTTGTTCGACTTATCCCTGCTAATATGGCTAACAGATATGCACCTTTACAGCTGCCTGCTAATCCCAGGGCTATGCCTCAGGATTACCAGACTAAAATAACTTATTTTGATGGCACAAGTGCCTGCACACCCCTTCAGCATACATAGAAAATGCAGGACTACTTTGAGAGTTATGAGATTGACGATGATAGTGTGAGAATGAAGATTTTTGTCCAAAGTTTGACAGGTGATGTCAAGACCTAGTTTAGAGCACTTCCAGCCAATTCCATAGCAAACCCAGATGCCTTATACCAGTCATTTATCAACAGATGGGAGAAAAAGAAAGATCCCTTGCATATTTTATCTGAATACGACACTATTAAAAGAGGCCCTCAGGAGAACGTTTTGGACTAATGTGCACGATTTAATAATGTTTATAATACAATACCACAAAACTTAAGACCTCCACCTGATCTTGCTTTGACAAGTTCCCTAATGGTTTTGATCCCGATATGGCTTATCAGTTAAGGGAAAGAGCCCCTCAAATCCTTGCAGAAATGCAAAATGTTGCTGTTAGTGTGGAGGCAAACCTGATTGCCAAAAGAAACAGAGCTAGAACCAAGAGAAGAAATACCTTTAAGGAAGAACCCTCAGCCTTAGATCAGAAGCTAGATGCTATTATCAGTGGCATGCACAGGTTGGGAGATAGAGTGGAAAGTGTTGAGAGAAAAGCTTCATGGGAAGGACAACAGCCTAACACCATAAGGAACCCAAATTTCAGGAAATCTCAGAACACAAATGCTGCCAGATCTAGCCCAGACCGTGATATAAGACCTCCTTTCCAAGAAAACTACACAGAGGCATCCACTTCTAGTGAGCCCACAGAAGAGACTCACGCGAACTTGATAGATTCGAAGAATGAGCAACAGATTTTTCTCACTCAAGGAGATCAAGACTACCATGATATAAATCAATTTCAGACTAAGTCTGGGGAGTCTTTTGATTTTAAACAAGGCTATGATTATGCTGTGTATGAGGTCCACAAACAATATAAGCTGAGAACAAGAACCATAGATATCCCCACACCTAGCAAGACAAAAGACAGCAAACAGCCCAACAAGATTAAAGGCAAGGTGGTCATAACAGAACCAACTGATATTTCTATCCCAAATCTGCACCAAGTGACTATAGAGGACATAATAGACATACAGCCTCCTACTGATCAGCCTTTGCCTCCTTCTTCCTCAAAAAAAAATTTGAACAGCAACCCTAAAAATCTTCCCAAAACATAAATACCACAAACGGTCATTCACCATAACGCAGATAGTCAAAAGGAAAACACAAAAAGTATTCTTGAAAAGGAGAAATCTGCTACTGCTAATGTAAAGATTCCATTGGAGAAACCATTTAATTTAGAAGCAGAAATTGGAAAACTTAATATATCCATTCCCCTCTCAAAACTTGCCAAGCATGATGTTTATAGGCAACAAATTCAGAGGTTACTTCAAATGCCAAAGATCAAGGATGATGTGAATGTTTTAGATGATGCCCCTGAGCTGCTGTTTGGGCCAGAAGTTAATGGAAAATCAATATATGGATCTGTTGGACCCTTTTATGTCAGCCTGCATATACATGACAAAATCTTGCATAATGCTATGTTTGACTCAGGTACCTCACATAATCTTATGCCAAAAGTTGTAATGGAAAAGCTAAACCTTGATGTCACAAGACCCTACAAAGATCTATACTCCTTTGACTCAAGTCAAGTCAAGTGTTTAGGCTTAATCAAAGACCTTTGTGTGTCTTTAGTCCAATTTCCCAACAAAGCAATCCTAATGGATGTAGTAGTTGCTGACATTCCAACAAAATATTGCATGCTCCTATCAAGATCATGGGGAGCAAAAATCCAAGGATCCCTCCAACTTGACCTCTCTTATGCCACTATATCTATCTTTGGACAACCAAAGAGACTGTATAGAGAAAAGCTCATGAAATATGTGGTAAGTAGTGAGGAAAAACCCCATAATTTCCCAATTTACTCAATCCATTCTGATATGGATTCATTTATTCTTTTTAATGATGACACCAATCCTCCAATTAATGAGAAGCCTCTAGATTTAGAGCCAGAGACATGCATAAATGAAGAATCGGTTGCCCATGCCCATGACATGGTCACAACAATTAAGGCAGCCAGAAAACAAGAAGAATCTCCCCAAACAAAAATTTTAAATTTGCCCAATCCTAAAATGACCGAAACTCTTAATACAAACCACAAGCAAGAAATCACATGGTATTTAGAGTTTGATGGTTCTGTTAACAAGTTAGTAGCAGGGGCAGGTATATGGATTCACAATACACATGAAAACCATGCAGAGGGCCATGCCTACAGACTAAATTTCAAATGTACCAACAACATGGTAGAGTATGAGGCTCTCCTCTTAGGCCTAAAATTGCTCAAAGTTCTAGGAGCTACAATAGTGTCCATTCTAGGTGACTCTGATTTAATCATACAACAAATGAAAGGAAACTTTGTTACTAATGACAATAGAATGAGGGCCTATAGGGTTGCTGCCACAGAAATACTTAATACCTTCACTGAATCCGAGCTTGCCAAGATTTCTAGAAACCTTAATATACATGCACACAACCTAGCTACTTTTGCTAGCACATGCAAGCTTCCCTTTGAGCCAAATCACCATTTTACTGTTGAGATAAAACATAGGCCCGTTGTTCCTAACAATATTAAAGACTGGCAAGTATTTGAAAATGATGCCCAGATTAACAATTTCCTCACCCTTGAGGGCGATTTTTCAAATGTAAACATTGACATAGAGGCCATGAATGATTCCTAGAAACAAACAAACGAAAATTAGCAGGTACTAACAGCAAAACAAATCCTTAACCCTATTGTTTTTTATAATGCAAACATAGAAGAGTTGAAACAAATGCATTTAGATGAAATAGCGAAAACAGAGGCCGAGTTCATTGATCTAAAGAATAACTTTTTGCCTGCTAGACTTACTCCATTAGAAGACATGTTTGATGATAATGATGTGCCCAAAAAGCCAAAAATAGAACCTTTAGGTTCTGCTATAGAAGAACACAACAAAGGGATAGCAGAAAAGCCCAAAATGATTAAATTGTCCAAAAATCTGCCCTCTGATCAAAAGCCAAAGTATGTGGATTTGTTCAAAGAGTTCCAAGATGTATTTGTGTGGATTTATGAGGACTTGAAGTCCTATGACACCTCAGTGATTCAACATACCATCCCCTTAAAACCAAATCAAAAACCATTCAAGCAGAAACTTAGAAGAATAAACCCTATGCTTCTTCCCCTCATTGAAAAGGAAGTGAAGAAAATGTTTGAAGCAGGTATCATAACACCCACCAGATTCTCTGAATGGGTATCCAATCTGGTTCCTACAAGGAAAAAATCAAGTGAGATCAGACTGTGTGTAGACGTAAGAAACTTAAATCAAGTCTCTCTAAAAGACCACTATCCTTTGCCCAAAATGGACCACATCCTGCAAAGAGTAGTGGGGTCATCTAGAATTTCTTTACTTGATGGCTTTTCAGGTTTCAATCAAATACTTGTTCACTTGGATGACCAAGACAAGACAGCCTTTACCACACCGTGGGGAACGTTTAAGTATGTTAAAATTCCTTTCGGGCTAAAGAACACTGGTGCCACCTTCCAAAGGGCAATGGATTTTGCATTTGCCAAGGAAATACATGATTTCCTTGTTGTTTACCTTGATGACTTAACCCCTTTTTCTAAATCCAATCAAGAGCACCTCAAACACTTAAGGCAAATCTTCATAACATGCAGGAAATATGGCATTTCCTTGAACCCCAAGAAGTCCTTGTTTGGCCTTGAGGAAGGTAAGTTGTTAGGCCACATCATTTCAATAGACGGTATTAGAATTGATCCGGAAAGGATCCAAGCCATCCTCCAAATTCCCTACCCAAGAAACATAAAAGAGTTGCAAGCATTCCTTGGAAAGATCAATTTCCTAAGGAGATTTATCCCAAATTTAGCCGAACTGATAAGACTGTTAAGCACATGTTAAAAAAGGATGCCAAGGTAAAATGGTCCCTTGAAACCAAGCAAGCTTTTGAGAGTATCAAAGCTGCCTTGACTCAAACGCCTGTCCTCACAAGTCCGCGGTTTGATAAGGATTTTATCATCTTTCCCTTTGCTTCGGATCACACGATAGTTGTTGTCCTTTTGCAAAAGGATGACCAAGGAAATGAGAAGCCAATTTCTTTCTTCAGCCGAGCCTTAAGAGATGCGCCCTTGAAGTATCAAATTATGGAGAAGCAGGCCTATGCCCTTGTCAAGGCTACCAAAGACGTCAAAGTTTATATTTTATATTCACATGTGATTTCCTATGTCCCAAACTCTGTTGTAAAAGACATATTAACTCAAGAAGGGCTAGAAGGCAAAAGAGGCAAGTGGATTGCCAGTATTCTTGAATATGCCATTGAAATAAAACCCACCAAGCTGATAAAGGGACAATGTTTAGCCAAACTAATGTCCAAAACGAATGTTCAAGCCTTAGACATCTACCAAATGGACAATGAACAGGAGCTGGCGGCTCCACAGATCAGTGAAACCTTTTTACAATCCCCATGGTATGCTGATATTTTCTATGTTTTGTTAAACATGTGTGCTCCCCCAGGGTTGTCCAGAACCAAAAAGAGATTTCTAAAGATGAAAGCATCAAAGTTTTGTGTCCTAGATGGTGCCCTAGTTTGGAAAAATCATGAAGGTATTTTGCTTAACTGCTTAACTTTGAATGAAACTAGCAACATCATGAAAGAGTTCCATGTAGGGGACTGTGGAGGACATCTATATTGGAAGTCAAATGCTGACAAGATTTTAAGGGTTGGTTATTATTGGCCCTCTCTATTTGCAGATGTCAAGAAATTTGTTGTTTCATGTCACAAATGCCAAATCTTTGAAGGAAAAAGAAAACTGCTACCTGTGCCCCTTAAGCCTATCTCAACTAAAAATCCTTTTCAACAATGGGGTCTTGACTTCATAGGTGAAATCCATCCCTCCTCTTCAGGCCAGCACAAGTGGATTTTAACAGCCACCGACTATTTCACCAAGTGGATTGAAGCTATCCCATATAGGCAAGCCAATGACTCCACTATCATCCAGTTCCTTGAGGGAAATAACCTTTCCAGATTTGGCTTCCCTGACAAGATCATCACTGACAACGCTACTGCCTTCAAATCCAAAAAGATGATCAGCTTCTGCCATAAATTTAATATTACCTTGGGCCACTCTACAACCTACTACCCTCAAGGTAATGGCTTGGCCGAATCATCCAATAAAATCCTCATCAATCATAAAGAGAGTGCTAGAAGAGAACAAAAAGAATTGGCATAGGAAGCTCACAAACGCCCTGTGGGCAGACAGACTTTCAACCAAGAAATCCATTGGGATGAGCCCTTATGAGCTAGTATATGGCATGGAAGCCAGATTTCCTTCATCTTTGGGCATTCTGACTATCAAACTGTTACAGGAGATTCAGGCTGAACCAAATAACATTCAAAGAAGAATCAATCAGACCATTCATCTACAGTAGACCAGAGAGCAAGTGTATGACAGAGCTCAAATTTTGAAAGAGAAACTCGAAAGGATGTTTGATAAGAAAGCTAAGGCTGAGGACTTCTGTGTTGGCAACAAAGTTCTAAAGTGGGACTCACGAAGAGAAGACAAGGGAAAACATGCAAAATTTGATTTTATTTGGAAAGGCCCATTCATTATTAGCGCTGTGCAAGGCAATAACACATATTTCCTCAAATCTGTAGATGGCAGCACAGCTGAAGAGGGCCCGGTGAATGGCCGAATGTTAAAGCATTATCATGATCCCTTTTGTTGAGAATCACCCGACGGCATTATTTCTGTACATAAAAGTTTGTATATATCAACACTTTGTTTCATTTTGTGTAACAGTCTGAATGATAGAGCATGCAGAAGAAAGCAGGCAGTGCTACACAGTTCACAAGCAATTCAGTTGAGGGAAAGTGTTGTTCTCATTCCAAAGTTCCAATTATCTAATAGTCAGCACTAAGAAGTTTCAATCTATAGCAACAATAGAAGATCAAGGCAGTCTGACCTGCTGTTCTTGACTTTTCACAAGGAAAAGCCATCCCCAAGTGGAGCCACTGGTAGCCTCCTGCTGCAGCAGGTTACTCCTATTTCATGATTGACATTTTTACATGCAAATATGTCATACTTTACATGCTGCAATATTCCATATTTCCTACAGAGGCCAAGGAAGGATGCCATGAGAGTGTGCTAGCCTAAATGCCACTATTGTATTCCAATTTTGATGAGTAATTTCATTTTTGAAGAATTTTCAGTTAAAGGGAGGTCCAAACAGCTTAATCTTGATCTCCCTAGGTTTCAATTTCCTATTGTAGAATATAGAGAATCATTATCTGTCCAAACATCTTAATCTTGGCAGATTCTTAGATAGGTAGAGAAACAAGGGTGCTCAACAGCCTAATCTGAGCCCCTGGATGAAGTAAGTGTATATCTAGATAGGGGGACAGTAAAAAAGAAAAAGTTGAAAAGCTGGGTTTGCTAGTTCAAATGCACCCAAACCAAAAGAAGAAAAAATGCTAGGTAAGTAGGCTAGGTCAGTAGCTTTGTGGTTGCAGAAGTCAAGCTATGTGATCCATTTCATGTTTTCGAGTGTAATATTTATTCAGATCATAGTTTGGAGGCACTTATTCATTTTGATCAGATCAAGCGAGGCATGTCTAACTCCCCCTTCTTCTTATTTCCCAAATTACTCACTAACATCCCCTTGAGAACCTTGGGATCTGGGCAACCAGTCCTGTTATTACTTCATTGTTGTAAAAAACTAAGTCAAGCTTTGACTTTCTTCAGTAAAGAGAAGCCACATTTCTTGTGTAAAATCATTTCTTCATATCGCATTCAGATCACATGTTTAAGTTCCAGATCTTGAACTTGGCATCATCTCCCCTACACTTCACCTCACAAGTTCATATTAACTCCTAATTCTATTATTTAGCTCCCTAGATCATTTCCCTATCCCCTATTATGAAAAAAATATATATAAAATCCCAAAATAATAAATAGCCCCTCCCTTTGGCACTATAACCATATTTATCAAGTTCGGGAAGCAGTAGTCCATCTGGGGCTCCTACTAACCCATTCGTGTTTTAACTGGATTTAGTTTGACATCTGGTCACACTAACAACCATTTACCCTTAACCCCAACCCTGTAAGGCCCATGCTTCGCCCTTATCCTAAAGACATACATGTAAATATTTAACCCCACTTATATATAACTAAAGACCCACTTTTCTAAGGTTTTTTGCCCCCCACCGAATTAAATAAAAAATAAATGGCACATGGGCCCCGTCCCTAACCTTCCGCCGTTTTACCTTTCCCGTCGGCCGTCAGATCTGGCGCACCCTAGATCTACGGTGGGCGGGTCTTTTCCCGCCTTGATATTCCGAGGGTTAGTGTCTGGGAGATGGGCAGTTTTCCTGTCGTACTCCCGCCACGCGTCACCCTCCCGGCTGTGGCAGAGCCCCCTCCTCCGAAACCACTTCTGCGCAAAAGCGGTGCGCCACAAACCAGATACCGCTTCCACCTATGTGGCGTCAGCGCCACGTCATCCTGTCACGTCATCAGCCTACGTCAGCCCCCTGCCACCGTGTCCTATGCTACATCACTACCACCGTACCACCACATCATCACCCTGCCGTACTGCCACGTCATCCCGCTGACGTCACCCTGCTGATGTCACCATTGTACTAGGTCCCACTGCTAATGTCATCTACCGTACTGCTGACATCACCCACCGAAAAAACGCACAAAGGCGAAATCACAGCTTAGGAGGCCCAGAATAAAAAACTGAGGCAGTTTTCAATGCGCGATTAGCGCTAATCATGCATCGCTAAGGAAAAAGGGCCAAAATGGAAAGCCCCAATTCAGCGCAGCTTTGCAGCAGTCAGTTTTGCCGAAAAGAGATAAAAAAGGGGCAAATTAGCAGTTTAAAGAGGATCAACAGAGAGAGAGAATCCCGATTCAAGTATTAAAGAGTATCAAAGCAGAAATGAAGCCAAATTGCATGTGAAAGAGTATCAGTATTGCGGCAAAGTGTATCAGTCATCAATATCAGTGGAGAACTTAACATCAAAGCAGAGGAACTTTAAAGACCATCCAAACAAAGTCAATGAATACCATAATAGAGTTAAAGGCAATTAAAGCCGAGTCATATCAGATTTAATGAGATCCAATGCCACTCAGTAGCAGCAGAACCACCTAAGGAGGCAATTCAAGTGATTTAAAGCCCAAACTTTGCAAAAGCAGTGTATGAAGACACATGAAGGTGGCGCTGCAAATCCCAAAGCATAGTGATTGTAGAAGCAGTGCATCGAGCCACCAAGGACACCATATTAATTCATTTTGATGCCTGTTGCCCCAGCACAACTGTTATATATTTTGTTGCATTTATGTTCAGTACAAAGTAGTTGAATCACAGTTATTGCCATAGATCTTCTTTAAAGATCTGTTTTGTAGATATTTCTTAGATATTTTCTCTATAAATACAACCTTGAACAATGTAATAAGGGTTGGTTGGTTGTTTGGTTAGTTTGTAAATGCACTCTAAGAGAGACTCGCTCTGTATCTGGCATGTTTTATATAATCAAAGATTGCTGAAAGCTTGGAGAATGGACTGTTTGATGTGTTGTTAATGTCTCTGAAGAGTGAATGAGGGAAATCTTGTGCTGTGTTATGAATCAATAAGTATTCCTTACCTCTGTTAGTTCAATTTCACATATGCTTAAGTCACAGAACAAAAGTTTGGTTTAGAATTTGCTTACATGCACTCTATGCTCAGTTTTTGTGGCTTCTTAATGTTTTCCTCTTGATTTAGGCATAAATATGGATTCCCTATGGCCCATATTTGCTCTATTTCATATATGAATGACTGTTATCTGGGAATTATTAGCTGCTCCCAGGTAGGGCTCGTTTATCTTCCCTCTGCTAACCTGATTGAGAGACTCTTTGTTGCCTCTCATTCCTTAGCCTTCAATCCATCTTCATTTAGCCTGAGTATTGTTTCATGATAAGCTACCTTGCCCCTCTTTCCTCTTGTGACCAAGAAAATGCACCAACAACCTTACTTCACGACTCCACGCCCAATGGTTTGAAACTTGTCACACTAGGCATTGCCTCTCTACTTGCAAGCATCCTCCTTCCACCTAAACACAATAGAAAACCCCTTGAACCCAATAGCTAGCCTAAAATCATCATAAAAAAAGCTAAATCATTAAGAGAGAGCCCTCTCTGATTGCAGGTGGGCTAGAACCTGCAATCCAAAGATTGGTTTGTGTTTATCTTGGCCGTATCCCGTTAGGAGCTTAGTGACAACCTGAGTGTTAACAGACTCAACTGCGGAATTCGACATATATGACCAGGCACCGCCACAAAAATCTCTTTTAATATGTTTTTTTACTTTTACTGTTGCATGAATAGTTCTACAAATGTTACTCGTGTGGTCCATTGGCTCAATTAAATTCAAGAAGAAAGAAGAAGGTTAGTCTCTGGAAGCTTCCTAACGTATAAGATAAGTGAATAACCTTGTAGAAGTTATTCCAAGTGAAGACCTCTAAGATCTGGTTAATGTAATGCCTTTGCCAAACCTTACTTTAAATACAAGTTCCAGGTTAGTGTTGTGGGAGTCTTATTATCAAAATGATGGAGCTTATAGCCTTTAGATATTTTGATGGCTCTATATATATACATGCATAGATAATTTGGTGTAAAAATTAAAATTTAAAATATTTGTGATGTAGGCATAGCCTGCAATACCCAGAATCTTATCTATCATGCAAATTCACAATCATCTCATCATCAAAATTACAATACCATGCAAATTCACCCACTGCCCTTATCATGCGGAATCTATCTTCAAAATATGTTCCAATAATCAAACTTTTCATTCATTTAAACATGTACTTCAATTGGCACAGTGCGCCCATCATCTCAGAATACAATAAAACAAAATGCGCCTTATATTTAAACTCAAATTGGCAAATTACACCCTCTTAAATTCAGAACGCCGCAACAACTTTCTTACTTATGCAAATGAAATTCTAGATCGGAGGATTCTCAGTACTCTCAATTCTGCCTCTGCATTTGCTCATTCCATTCAACATTAAAATAGATCTGGCTACAGTATAAAAATTCTTACCCATGAATATCTACACAAACTAGGGTGCACCCTCTCCAATGCTCTCCCACTTCCATTATCATTATGCCATGTAAAGAATTTGATTAAAATCAAATATAAACTCATTCCACACAACTATTGACTTAACCATAGTCGATTTCACCAACAATGCCAGAGTGTTTCAATTCTCCATTCGACCTTCGCAATTTACAGAACTCAGGTTTAAAAAACAAGTGCTGGGCTCATAGTTAAACGTTCAACTGCATTCAATGCTTTTGCCGAAGTCTTTCACCTTATTCAATGCTGTTAAACAATCTTTGCACATTCATACCAATCAACATTTAACCAGAATTTAACAATATAAAACTGCTCTCAATCTGACAGCGTTGAATGCCCAATCGAACACTGTTTCATTTTTCAATTGACAGGACATAAGATTTGATTCAATTATAAACTTCTGTGTACGTTCCAGAAGATGCAAAATGCCGAGTTAGACTTTTTCATAACTGACATCGCTCCAAGAAAATAGAGTTACCCATGCTTCACCCAATTTAACATACCTTCAATTCATCACCGCGGCATATAAAATATGAATCCAACAATTCCTTCATAAGTCGACATTAAAATCAATTCTTCGCAGAAATACCATTAAAATTCATGCAATCCATACAACGATTCATTCGTATCTCTACTTAAAGTAATTGCGCTATGCACATTGAATTCCATTCAACTTGTAGATCGATTTTAATTGGAATCGACCTTCCCTCCTCCTATGCTTTACAAAGAAATTCAAGCATCTCATTCACATTCAATGTGCTGAGAACACAAAGTCAACTACATTGACCAGTGCTATAGATCCATTTCCAGTTGCTTCAAGTTATCGCTCTAATTTCACTGTAGTGTAAGAACTTACAAACACTATACACATGCATCAAATGTCAAATTCTCACTGAAGGTCGATTTCAATATTTGCTCCCCACTATCAACTATTCCAACCTCGATTATTCAGAACGATTTTCCATTACGTTGCAAAATTTGATTCATTTGATGGCATTAAACTCAAACAACAATTTCACCACCAGATTATATAAAATGTGCATTCTCAATTTAAACTCAGTTACAGAAAATATACACCACTCCAGAAATTGAACCACACGATTCTGAGAACACTTTTCACATTAACAATAAAAATACTTACAGACTTTGTCTTTGCTAGATATTCAACATTAATGGCCTTACAATTGCCCGGAGGCTTTCAAGCTTTGGCTGTCCAAGCTTCGCTTTTTCCTCTCTATTCTATCCTATCTACCCTAATTTTCCTTTGAGGCTCATAAATTTATACAATTTGAATTGAACCAATTCTAGTTCATATCCCTTTAATCACTCAACAAAATCCCCAAATATCTCAACAAATCCTAAAATCACTCTTGAATCCCTAAGGATCCTCTCTCACCCAAAATTAATGAAACTAATTCTAAATTAAAATCTCTCACCCCTTTACATCCTCAAATGACCAAATTCTCTCATATTTGAGAATTATTTACAAAATCCTCACTTTTAGAATTTATCTCCTATTTTATTTAAAAATACCAAATTAATTAATAAAACAATTAAAATGTCACACCCTCCTTTATTACATAAATAAAAAATGAAAGTTGGCCTTGATGCTACCTTGATGCTCTTGCATCAGACTCCCAAGTTTGAAATTAATCATGATCACTTGATCATGTGTTCAGATCTCTGTTTGCCTGGATCCCATATCTTGTGCTGCAACTTTCCATTTGTCGCTGCTTCTGTCTATTGTTCTTCTCCAGGTATCCACACTTTATGCTATCTTGCTCCACTTGTTGCACTTTCACAATCTGTCTTTGTCTTTATTTTGCTACTACTTTTGCTACTTCTCTTCCTTGTTGATGTCTTCCTCTAAGACACTTTCAACATGATTCTTCTAATTAATTCAATTTCCTTGTCCAATAAATCTTCAAGCTGCTGATTTCTTGCTGCCTGTTGAGCTAAGACGGCTTGCTCAGTTCTTCATCGTTCAATTTTTACTGTCACTTGCTGACTTCTTTCTTCTATACTTCCTCCTGTTCTTACTTCTATACTTGTTTCCGTTGTTACCTTCTCATTTCTTACTTCTATGTTTTCTTTTGTTCTTACTGCCTCCCAATCATCCATGCCCTCTTGTCTTCAGAAACATAAAACCTCTTTTCTGCCTTCTCCCATCAACAACTTACTGGACTAGTACACGGTGTACTCTTTTCTGTTATCTTCATCTCTATGCATCTGCAATTCCCAATTCTGAAATTGAGATTCTTTCTACACTGAATTCTGATCATTTAGCATCCTTTCTAGCAACATAACGTCCTCATCCCATGGTTTTGAAATTTCCATAGAATTTTCTTCTTCCTTCATTTAACTGCTTAGCTGAGTCAAATGTTCCTCAGGACCTGCAACAATACCTGCATTCACAAAACACTTGTTAAAACAAAAATCATAAGGCATTAGTGCCTTTGCCAACATTTCAGTATGCTGTCATGAATTCTCCTCCATTATCAGCACATTAGTATGCTGATCCAAACTTTCCAAAGAATTCTCTGAAGAATTCTCAAGACTGACAACTAGTCTTTCTATCACACCATCTATCTCCATGATGTCTTTTTGCTCTCGTTCACTATATTGAACTCTTTCTTTTGCTGCAATTTCTCCTTCATACTCTGAATTTACCAATAAGAATTCCAACAATGCAATTTCCCTATGGCATTGCTGAAGCACTCCACTATCACTTACAGTCCCTGCATTCACACACAAATCTTCAGTTTGAAAATCACAAAGTTCAACAGTCTCAACTGTTGGTTTATATGCTAGCTCTTTAAGCTGATCCTCTTCCTTATTCACAAGAACTTCCTTTTATACTGTAAGAGCTTCAAGTACAAGCGCATCGCTGCTTTCTTCTTCCAAGTATTTATCTCCTGAAAGAGTCTTTTCCATACTTGTGACAGCTTCACAAGATTGCACATCCTCCTCAGTAAAACCTGTAATCACATCACAGTTGTCAGCTATAAAAACACAAGAGTTCACATTATCCAGCTGATCTGGATCTTCCCAATAGTTCAAGAAATCATCAATGATCTCCTCCTATGTTTCACCAATGGAAACCTCCACTTTCAACTCAGCTGCTCTGAGTTCTTCACGACTCAAATGTATACTCATCATCTGCTCGAGCTTCTTCAGCTCTTCTGTTAACTGCATGTTTATCTGTTGATCTCTTTTCTGCCTTAGCCTCTGCCATTTCACTCTCTTCCTCATGAGCCAACCCACTCTCTGGTCCCTCATATTTTCCTGTAGCAATTCCATCAATAACTCAAGATGCACTACTATCTCAGCTTTCTCTTTCTCATACTCTTCATCAGTCAACTGCTTCAATATGCCATTTGCCTTGGAATCTTCCTTTTCCCTCTTTCTGTTGTGGCCTCTTTCTGAACCTCTGCTCTCTCCTTTATGACTTTCAGTATTCATCTTCCCCGCCATGAGTTTCTCACCCATGAGTTGCATCAAGCCTCTACAACGACAAACTCTCCTGCTACCACTTACCTCACCAATCCTTTCCTCCGAATCTGGTCTTTTGGTAATCACCGGTCCTTTGTTGGAACCCTTTGAGCATTTTTCCACTGCTCCTTCAGGCTTCTCTCATCTGCAACTTTCAAGAACACACTTGTCCTTTTCATTCAACCTCTGTTAAATTTTCCAGGTTCTGCCACACTCTCTTAGAATCCATGTCGGACTCTTTCATCACTACACTTCAACTGTGATCTGATTCTTCCCACTGAGACGTTCTTCAACCTGCTTACAACCTGAACGCTGTAAACAACTTTCAAACCAGATTCATATATCATCTGACAACTCACCTTCAAGATCCTGTTGACCTTGCTTCCATTCGTCAACTGTACTGCATCTCTATGCTGCAATCTTCATTAGCTTCAAAATCATATATTCATTCATCACATGCAATCAACTCAATTCAATTTAAAACTTAAACCTTCACACAAAGCTATTCCAGCTCTGATACCAAAAATGATGCAGGCATAGCCTACAATACCCAGAATCTTATCTATCATGCAAATTCACATTCATGTCATCATCAAAATTACAATACCATGCATATTCACCCACTGCCCTTATCATGCGGAAGCTATCTTCAACATATGTTCCAATAATCAAACTTTTCATTCATTTAAACACATACTTCAATTGGCACAGTGCGCCAATCATCTCAGAATACAATAAAACAAAATGCACCTTGTATTTAAACTCAAACTGGCAAATTTAACCCTTTTAAATTCAAAACGCTGCAATGACTTCCTTACTTCTGTAAATGCAATTCTAGATCGGAGGATTCTCAGTACCCTCAATTCCGCCTCTACGTTTTCTCATTCCATTCAACATTACAATAGATCTGGCTACAGTATAAAAATTCTTACCTGTGAATATCTATGCAAACTAGGGTGCACCCTCTCCAACGCTCTCCCTGTTTAATTGTCGTTATGGCATTTACAGAATTTGATTAAAGTCAAATATCAACTCATTCCACACAGCTATTGACTTAACCATAGTCGATTTCACCAACAATGCCAGAGTGTTTCAATTCTCCATTCGACCTTCGCAATTTACAGAACTCAGGCTTAAAAAACAAGTGTTGGGCTCACAGTTAAACGTTCAACTGCATTCAATGCTTTTGCTTAAGTCTTTCACCTTATTCAATGTTGTTAAAGAATCTCTTCACATTCATACCAATCAACTTTTAACCAGAATTTAACAATATAAAACCGCTCTCAATCTGACAGTGTTGAATGCCCAATCGAACACTGTTTCATTGGTCAATTGACAGGACACAAGATTTCATTCAATTATAAACTTTTGTGTACGTTCTAGAAGATGCAAAATGCCGAGTTAGACTTTGTCATAACTAACATCGCTCCAAGAAAATAGAGTTCCCCACGCTTCACCCAATTTAACATACCTTCAGTTCATCACCGCGGCATATAAAACTTGAATCCAACAATTCCTTCATAAGTCGACATTAAAATAAATTCTTCGCAGAAATACCATTAAAATCCATGCACTCCATACAATGATTCATTCATATCTCTACTTAAAGTAATTGCACTATGCACATTGAATTCCATTCAACGTGTAGATCGATTTTAATTGAAATCGACCTTCCCTCCTCCTATGCTTTACACAGAAATTCAAGCATCTCATTCACATTCCATGCGCTGAGAACACAAAATCAACTACATTGACCAGTGCTGTAGATCGATTTCCAACTGCTTCAAGTTATCGCTCTAATTTCACTGTAGTGTAAGAAATTACAAACACTATACACATGCATCAAATGTCAAATTCTAACTGAAGGTCGATTTCAATATTTGCTCCCCACTATCAACTATTCCAGCCTCGATTATTCAGAATGATTTTCCATTACTTTTGCAAAATTTGATTCATTTCATGGCATTAAACTCAAACAACGATTTCACCACCAGATTATATAAAATGTGCATTCTCAATTTAAACTCAGTTATAGAAAATATACACCACTCCAGAAATCGAACCACATGATTCTGAGAACACTTTTCACATTAACAATAAAAATACTTACAGAATTTGTCTTTTCTGGATATTCAACATTAATGGCCTTACAATTGCCCGGAGGCTTTCAAGCTTTGGCTGTCAAGGCTTCACTTTCTCCTCTCTATTCTATCCTATCTACCTTAATTTTCCTTTGAGGCTCATAAATTTATACAATTTGAATTGAACCAATTCTAGTTCATATCCCTTTAATCACTCAACAAAATCCCCAAATATCTCAACAAATCCTAAAATCACTCTTGAATCCCTAAGAATCCTCTCTCACCCAAAATTAATGAAACTAATTTCTAAATTAAAATCTCTCATCCCTTTACATCCTCAACTGACCAAATTCTCTCATATTTGAGAATTATTTACAAAATCCTCACTTTTAGAATTTATCTCCTATTTTATTTAAAAATACCAAATTAATTAATAAAACAATTAAATTGTCACACCCCCCTTTATTACATAAATAAAAAATGAAAGTTGGCCTTGATGCTCCTACATCAATTTGGATTACTTTATAATTTTTTTTAAGGTTGTATTATGTTAGAAAATTAAGCATGTATATCATTTAACCATCATCAACACATATGTCATTGGGTAGGTAGTCTCAATTTGCTAAACAAGAAATAAGATATTTTTGACCATTTACCAATAGAGTAATTAGTCCAAAATTCAAAATGTTTCAACATTTTTAGCACGACTAGACTATTTATGAGTGCAATGTAAGAAGAAAAACTGGAGATAAGCATGCAAACTCATGTCTAAAGAATCAACCATAACTATGTCTCCAAAACTTTATCGTAGAGGAGCATGTGAATTTGGTTTACACTAGAAATGGAGCTCAATGTGTGCAATCCTCAACTCAATCATCTCTAAGTGATAATTATGGTTGTGTTGGTACCTTTTGACATCCTCCAAACTAGCAAAGATGTTGTATCTCTAAGTTTGTTTATCAATCAAGGTTTTTCCTAGCAGATTCTTCTTCTTCCAATATAATGTCAATGCTCTAAAATAGTGCTTCCTTTGTCCTCGGGTATGCTTCAGGTTAGGAATCCAAGTGGCTACATCTTCTAGAATTTCAGAATCTAAGAAGGCTTGTCTATCTTAAACAATATGAGACTGAAAATTATGAATTTCATTTTGGGTATCAGGGGGACCATTGCATGGTATTTATTAACAACCTCCTGGACCTATTGTTGAGATTTATATCAGCCTTGGGGGCCGCAACCCCCTCTCCATGCCTATTGCACATTCACTCACACTCCACCTTCAACCATTAATAATTTGCTATGGAGTTAAGACTCACAAAATGAAACACCAAGAAAGAGGGGGTGTAATTACCAGAACTAGTATACTTTAAGACACTAATTATAGACCAACTAGACCTGGGAGGCTAACAGGGGATGGAATGAAGACAAAGTTGCAACAAGAAGAAATTGTCCCTACTCACAATAAGCTACCAAACAAACTTGGCTACCAGTGACAACTCTCGAGGGCAGCAAAGATAAAGCCACATAGACACAGACCTCTATATTCCAACAAACCAAAAAAACAACGAAGACATGTGAAGACTCAGAAGTTCCCAAGCCTAGTTCAGCTGACAACTGCCACGGGTGATATCGTAAGGTGTATAGGTGGTAATAACTAACACATGCATGACATCACAATTAAGCCTCCAAAGACTATTTAAACCACCACAAAAAATACATTGAACCCTTGGGAAAATAATTTTTTCCAAAGATATACTAGACAAAATTTAAAGAGTAATCCTGAAGATTAACAAATATCTAATAGAGATGGAGAAGTACCCTATCATCACAAGTTAGGGGAGGCATCTCGCTTAGGGTTGAACTATGTGTGTCAACGCACACAAACTCAACTAGGCCAAGAAGCACACCACATCCCGCTCTATTGTCGCTCTCAGCTCTTTCCTTTGGCAGCTCCACCAAGTCAGTTTGTCATGCATCCCACATGCTAGTAACCTCATTGCACCTTCCGAAGATTACCATCAAAATGTTCACACATAGTTTACACCATAGATAATTTAGCGACTCCTTTGTAAATTTCCTCCCTGAATTTTGTCATGGAGAAAGGAAATAGTTCATTGTCACTATGAGTGCCCAAATCAACACTCATGAATTTCGTAGGCTCTGCGTGGTCGTAAAACATACTTATAGAGGCGATATTAATCTACATGCTTATGCATGCGAGGGGACAACCACATGACCCCATTCATTTACTCCCCTAGCATTTCAAAGGTGGAAAGCATAACGCCCTAATCTTCTGCACCTAATGGGAATCACCCATTTAGGAAAGTTTGTCATTCATTGGTAGTCTCTTACTCTAGGTCACTTTTGTCTCCTTCTAAGATATGTTATAAGTATTCCTGCCATTCATATTGAGTATCAAAAAGCTATTAAAGTACCTTATAATTAAATAAATTTAAAATTTTAATTA